>JANSTQ010144127.1:0-12503 GCA_026167885.1 Bergia puertoricense
TTGGGGGAAGAGGGGGGGAAGAGGGGGGAAGGAGGGGGGAGTAACCGCTGCGCAGGAGTTGACATTGGTCGAAAATGTTGATTTTTAAAATCACCACTTAAAAAGATTAAATGCTTCCTGCACCGTGCAAAGTCAGTTCCGGTCTGTATTCACGTATCATCGACAGGTCGAAATAACGTCTTTTAAAACCTTTAGACAATTTGTTAGCTTTTTGAGTTTAATATTTACCTGCCCCAAAAGTGAAAGCAAAGCGAAAGTCTTTAGGAAGAATAGCCATCAGAAATAGACCCAGTTTGCAGGGAGTCAAACTTTAGTTCTGAAGTAAGATCTTCTATCGTACAGCTTTTGGTATCTCTTTGCGGTTCCAACACGGGCGGTGGGAAACGTTGGTTACGAGTATCAATGAGATGTTTAAATGACGCAAAATAACTGTGTAAAAGAAGTCCATTTCCCCCAACGTGCTGCGCGGCCTATTTTAATGTTTACGTCAAATCAAAATTTTTTGAAATCAAAAAATCTTCTTCTTCTGTTAAATTTTTTATATGACTTAAACATTAAATAGGCCGCGCAATGGACTTCTTTCGCGCGGCCTGGGACTAGGTTTACAATTTGAATATGAAGAGGAAATGGCGACTCGAGTGTGTAGGAAAATTCACTTCAAAATAAACACAGAACATCCGATCGCGGTTTGCAGATAAGGTTTATATGGGAAATAGGACCTCGTGAGCAGAAAAAAACACACATCAACAAATGTTTGAGTTATTTGGTGTCATTTAGACATCTCATTGATACTCGTAACCAACGTTTCCCACCGCCCGTGGTTCCAACAGAAGTATCGATTTACGTGACATTGCTCACTGCATTTCCATAAGAAAAAAGTTTTGGCAATTTCAAGGATTTATCCCATACCAAATCAATTATGACTTGATTTTTTGTTCTTAGGATTTATTCCTCTACCAGCAAGTGGTAAGTGTCCCAGTGGAATGCAGAAGCAGCAGCAGGTATATGTGCCCAAGAAATACTGTGGTACGTGTGCTTTTGTCATAGATCTACTGAGTAATTATATCTCTTCATCTTGTAAATATTCGTATGGCTCCAGGGAGGTGTTAAGAGACTAGACAATGACGGAAAGAAAGCCGGTAAACAAAACAAAGAAACAAACATACCCTCTAAAGTGGAACTATGATTTTCTTTTATAACAAAAATGATGACAGTTTTTATTGTTTCAAACTGAAAAAGAGACATTGTTTCGCTTGACTAAATAAAGAAACTTTCAAAATTACCGTAATTATAGGAATGTACTGTTACGTTTGGTGGCAATGAATGGCATGGGCAAACTTAAACTTAATGAAGACAAAAATGAATTTCTTTTAACATGAACTACACAACAATTGTTAGATTATAAACTTTGAATTTATACTTATTGTGACTTTGAAATAATTAAAAGTATAGGAACCTAAAACAATTCTCAGCAGTTGATTAAGCAACTTTCAAAACGTGTGTTGCTCCCTGCTACTATGCCAAACAGTCTTGACAGATACAAACCCTACCAGAGGAAAATCGTAGAAACGTTTTGGTTGTCAAACTTAACTGTTTCTTAAGAATTTTAACTGATCAGAATCTGTTTCATTTTTGGAGCTCAACAGGTTCTCATTTGTTACGGGGTTTAAATGCCCAACTTTTTACTGAAGCCTTTTACAAGTTTGCTGTGCTGTTTGGTACATTCTTCGCATTCCAGTTTTCTCTATAGTAACTACCCTAACTACTGCAGCTGTTTAGTGCAGTTTTCTTAATAGTGACTACCCTAACAACTGTAGGTTCTTAATCCACTAGGTTATTATACCCGGGTTTCTATTTTAGCCTTTTAGCTTGTTTGCTATGCTGTTTGGTACATTCTTCACATTCCAGCTTTCTCTATAGTTACTACCCTTACTACTGCAGGTTCTTATACATTGGTTTTTACTGTAGCCTTTTAGCATGTTTGCTATGCTGTTTGTACATTCTTCACGTTCCAATTTTCTCTATAGTGACTACCCTTACTACTTTAGATTCTTATACATAGGTTTTTACTGTAGCCTTTTAGTATGTTTACTATGCTGTTTGGTACATTCTTCACGTTCCAGTTTTCTCTATAGTGACTACCCTTACTACTGCAGATTCTTATACATAGGTTTTTACTGTAGCCTTTTAGCATGTTTACTATGCTGTTTGGTACATTCTTCACATTCTAGTTTTCTCTATAATGACTAACCTAGCTACTGCAGGTTCGTAATCAACTAGGTTCTTATACACAATTTTTCCCTGTTTTTGTCATAGTTAACTGCCCAAGAGGAACGAAATATAATGCGTCACTCTCTAAGTGCGAAGATTGCCCTAAAGGGTACATCAGTACCGGTGAGGCAAGTACCGAGTGCATGAAATGTCCCAAAGGATACACCACAGAGGAAACTGGGTCCAAAGAATGCGTCAGGATACCCGGTTCCTTTGATCCGTGTAAGTGGTACCATCTGTGTAGACTATAGGTAGAGTCATATTTTTGTTTCTTGTTTATTTGTTTTATTTTTGTTAATTACAAAAGTCTCTATCATAGACACTGCTTAAACTTGTTTCTATATTGCCCCCTTTTCGACCCTCATCACCCCCTCCCCCTCTTCCCCTCTCTCGACGTGTCGAAAACAACGTGAGAAAAGCAAGAACAAAGTGCAAAAAGCAATAGTTTAAACAGACAATATTTTTGTCATGCTTTTCTTCGTCGACTGTGAAAGGTCAACTAACTGCTTGTTTATTTTACCTGGAGCCGTACTTGAAAATAGCGAAAACAAGGAACGAACATAGTCTGATGACACACATAAAATTCGTATATTTTCATCAAAGCATAGTAATTGTTGATTTTGTTGTTGTTGCTGTTGTTATTGCTACTGGCCCCGTCACTGTCACTACAAAACCCAAAGCTGTAGTTGTCTTTGTCATCATTTGTTCTTTTTTGTCATTCTCATTAACTTCGATAAATGTTGAAGTTGATGTTATTGTTGCTATTGCTGTTGCTGTTTTTTTTGTGGTAAGTACTCTGTAACGTTCTTCAGTGTTCTCGATAGTTTTGTACTATCAAAACATAA
Organism: Bergia puertoricense; assembly: GCA_026167885.1. Classification (NCBI taxonomy): domain Eukaryota; kingdom Metazoa; phylum Cnidaria; class Anthozoa; order Zoantharia; family Parazoanthidae; genus Bergia; species Bergia puertoricense. The sequence continues at coordinate 3,117 of JANSTQ010144127.1, forward strand.
TGACTATTTTCATAGTTGCGAAGCCCTTGAAACTAAAGTCGTAGTTTTTGGTATTCCGTCAGTGGAAAACAACATACAGCAGAAGAACTGGCTGCGTATCTAAGCACAGATTTAGCAACGTACCACTTAAATTGAACATTCTGTTTGTAAAATGAGTGTAGGCTGGCAAGATTAGCCCGAGTTCGGCTGATCTGTGTTTAAACCCACCTCTGGGCCACATTTGTACATAGCTAACTGGAGTGCTTCATTGCTGCCAGCGGGGATTTTAACAAATTTATTTTACATTTAATTTGAATATTGTAAGTTATGGAATGACTTGAGTAATGATCCTAAATCAATAGAGAGTTTAAGTATTTTGAGGCCAAGAGTTGTGAATCAGCTACGCTCAGACTAGAGATTGACCCCGAATTAGAAATAAGATGAACTAGAAATTACTGTCATGTCATCATTGTTTAATTTATTTCTTATTTAATATTTGTATTCATACACTTAGGTTAATTCGATTCTATTTTTATTATCCTACCTTGTAACTGTAAGGCCGATATTGGGAGTTGCAAATAAAGTATTATGTATGTATGTATGTATGTATGTATGTATGTATGTATGTATGTATATATGTATGTATATATGTATGTATGTATGTATATATGTATGTATGTATGTATGTATGTATGTATATATGTATGTATGTATATATGTATGTATATATGTATGTATGTATGCATGTATGTATGCATGTAATATTATGTGAATCTACTTAATATTATTTGTTTATTTATTTACTTTAGAGCAGGCTCAAGGGTCCCAGGCGTCAAATAAAACGTTCGGTATCGTTCGATTACAGAACGTTTGACTGACGAAAGAAAACCTCAGTTGATAATATTTTCGAGCTTTTTCTGACGTCTTTTAAAAACTTTAAGTGTCTTGTTACTCGTGCAGGCTTTTGGCAGGGTTTGGACGGTTGCACGCGCCCACCTAACATAATTAAACTACTCAGCTCGATTACGTTCGATTGGTTCGGTAAATGAACTCACCAAAACCCAGAATTCGATTATGTTCGATTACAGAACTCTATCGAACTTACTCGAACCATTGCCATTCGAGTGAGTTTATTGAAAAGACGTTCGGTTTCACTCGATTGAGTACGATGGAGGGCGCAACAATGGAAACACAGCAGTGATATTAAATTTTCACTCTCTTTTCCAGTCAGTCGGACAGCTTGGGGACCCAGGGCGAGGACGGGGAGGGAAAAGGAAAAGGTACTCGATTAGTGAGGTCTACCAGCTGACGTTGTGTTTACTACATTCCAGGGATAGGATGTCAAGGAGAACCGAAGAAACGAGATCGCGGGAATGTAACATGTAAAGACGTCTCTATGTTCAGATTATGCAATGTTTTTTGTAAGGCAAACACCACGTCGTTTTCGTTCCTATCTTTCACTTTGTGTAACAAGCAAAAAGGCACCTGGGAACCAATCCTTCCAGACTGTGTTGGTAAGTTTCACATCTTATTGAAATGGTAAGAAAAAGAGGTACTTTTCTTTGACATTTCAAAACCTTTAGTAGCTTTCACGAAGCAAACTCATTTCAGTTTCTCTGATCTAGTCTTTCAACATTGAAATAAAAACAGTCAAGTTAGTGGAGGATGCTACTAGTAAACCTATATTTTAACAAGATTGATAAACAAATGAACCTGTTTTGAACTATTTGTTATATTTAGGGTTTGTTCCGATACCAGAAAACGGCAAATGTCCCGAAGGAAAAGTGAAGCAATCCGCTGCGAAAGAGGACAAGTATTGTGGTAAGAAACTTAACTCAAACCAAGTGCTTGTGAGCCAAATTAACCTGCTTCAGCATTTCTTTATTGTCTGTCTTGTGTCCTTCGACAAGAAACTGTCCAGTGAACTGAAAATACGACCTCCCCTAAAACCATGGTTGTCCTCTTTTTGTACAGTAGTCATCATGACAAAGTTTGTTCTCAAAAGCTGGCTTTTGTGAAGGTTGTCAGCATTTTTGACTCGGAAGAGAAACTTGTGTTGTACTGCCTCCGACAAGGTCTGTCCAAAAAATGGCGTTTTCCAGAAATTTTTAGCAAGTATAACTAAAACCACAGCTGTGATTTGGAACCGAAACTTACAGTGTACGTCTTCCAAAATTGGTTTGTGTATGAAAGTTGTGTCAAGCTACGTCCTAAAAATTATTTTTGCACCGAAAAAGTAAAACACGTTGATGGAACGCAGTTGCAGAACTGAAGACTGGAAATTTGCAAAACTTGTTCCATTGTTATTGGTCCTTGAAAACCTGCTTTCATAGAAAAAAAAGGGTTGGCCTTCTTGACGGTTTGTGAAGGACATACACAGAGAATATCAAAGCCAGCGGCGCAGTGGCCAAGTGGTTAGCGTGTGTGACTCGTATTTTTTTTTAAACCTTGAGGTCGTGAGCACAAAACCCCGGCCTGATCACTGTGTTGTGTCTTTGAGCAAGGCACTTTACTCGACTTGTTCCAGACGATTCAGTTGTATAAATGAGTACCAGCTTCTGCTGGGGGCCAACCTGCGATGGATTAGTGTCCTCTCCAGGGGGAGTCTGGACTCATATCCGCTGAACAATTCGGAAATCAGAAATAAGCGCCGGCCTTATGAGCCACTTGACTCTGGAAAGGATTTAGCTAAGGAACTAGACGCCTTAATGTTAGCCTGTATAACAGGCGCTATTTTGGCTTTTTTGTGCGCAGGGAAAAAGTCCTCGTCCCATTCTCCCATAACTACAACCAGCGCGGTCATGTAGCGTTCACAGCCCGGCTTGATTGCTTGATATTCCCAGCGCACTAAAAAACAAACTGGAGGTCTGCTATGCAGGCTGCCTTAACGTAACGTTTCTCCTCCCTGGGGTTGTAGTTGATGTAAATTGTAATCTTTACATAAATTAGTGTCTTACGTCCCTCCGCAGTGAATTGTCCCAGAGGGAAGATATATGACAGAAAAACATCTCAATGTCACGACTGTCCCGTGGGTTACATCAGCACTCAAGAGGCTAGTACCCAGTGCACCAAATGTCCTGATGGTTATTTGACCAGAAAACCTGGGTCCAAGACTTGCATAAGTAAGTGCTCAAACTACAAATCTTTTTGTAGAAAAGCTTTAATGTGCGCAAAGCCGGTAAAGAAAAGCTCCATTATATATATAGCAGACTAAATATATCTTTCTTATTTCTCGTTTGTTTTGTAGCACCCGCTCTTGCTGTTGTCCATTTTGTTGTTGCCATTGTTTATGTTTTTGATGCTGACTGCATGTTGTCGTTAATTTTTGTTTTCATCATTTTCGTCTCTCTCAGTGTCTTTTAAAACAATCACCCGCAAATAATATCATATTGATAAACGATGCCGTTGTTTCTATCATATATGGTAGTAACAATTTGCTGAGCAGTTTCATACTAAGGAAAAATTACACTCTCTCCTCTTCTCTTTCTTCTTTTAACTAAGTTCAATTTGTTTTCTTCTGTTTTCAGAGCGGATATGAGGAGTTAACCGGAGCATCCCACTAAGAATCTACATCATAACGAGTTGGAAAACATTAATTGGAACTTATATTTTATTTTGTTAACACAAAACGACCCCCTTGGTTATTTAAATGTAACTTGCACTGATTAACTTGTAAGCGAGAGTTCATAATTCTCTCGCGAATTAACATTTGAGAAGAGAATCTTTGGATTTCGTTATATATTCACCAGAAGTGAAAGTGTGCAACGAAAGTAAGAATGAATGCTAGTATAATTGCTGAATCCAAAACTCTTGTGCATTAAATTACTGCGTTTATAAGACGTCAGGTGAGGAGCCATGCGTATTTTTGTGAACGGATCGTAAAAAAAACCGTATCTTCCCCGCTCGAACTGTTCATTATCAAAGCCTGAGACTGGCACCTTTTTTCTACAACTAGCAGATAATAAAATACATATGGTATGAGACAGGTCGGGCTGGAAGGGGAAATAGTTTGCTCTAGCCGTAGCATGAACTCTGAGGTCGCTTTCCATTTGACCAGTCTGGCCAGTACGACCAAGTTAGTTCTCAAATCCTCGCAAGTGCCCAAGTTCCCGCAACCGCGAGTGCTGCTCGCAAAGGTCCTTCCCAAGGATCTTTGCGTGCAGCACTCGCGGTTATTTTAAAAGCGCCTGGGTACGAGGCAGTAAGCAAGGCCAGTCCGTGGCCAGGACCAGTTCTAATAATTCGTGTGTTCTATTATTTTTGGCGGGAAAAAAATATGCGCGCGCGCGCTTTCTTCAACACTGCAGCTTTTGCCAGTAGAGTTTGGAGGATGTGGAAGAGGTGCCCGTTCGAGGGTTCCCGCAACTTGTCTACGATTGGCCAGCTATGTTGGCCATGTACGATATTGAGAGGCACTTACTTTAAAGAAACCGCTTTTTGAGAGAGTTTGGCACACTTGATTGAGAGGCACTTACTTTAAAGAAACCGCTTTTTGAGAGAGTTTGGCACACTTGATTAGAATCACTACTGCACTCTTTTTGCCACTGTGTAAAGCAAAGCATAAACTGAGAACTGGAAAAGTCTTCCTTGGTGTTTTCATTATTCGAACCTCACAACCAGACCGGCCGATTTTTTAAAAACTTTGAAACTAGTTTTGAAAAAACTGTTTTTCTGCGTGGGCGAGTTAGCTGAAAATGTTTCATTGATCAACAAAAGTTGATTGGTATGTTTTTCGCCTTTAGGTTTGGTTGAAAGCTGACGTTTCGAGCGTTAGCCCTTCATTCAGAGCACGAGCGCAAAGTTGCAAGGTCGCAGCTACATGACGTTGGTTCTTGAGGTCATGTTCAGTTCGAACTTTTTGATCGACTTATTCTTTAAATACGCTAGCTCTTTTTAAATGAATTGCAGAAATAGAACCTTTATTAAGCATTGCCTTGTGGGCTAGGTGAGTCAAAAGGATGTGGGAGTGCACTGATGTGAAAATACAAGCCGTTTATGAAGGGCGTTTTGAATTTATTTGAAGTTATTTCGAGTCCCTCCTCGTCATTTCCCATATATATACTGCTCTTCACTAAAGGGTAAATGGCGATGAAGCACTGTCAAAACATCATAGCAAGACAGGAAACAACACCATTTTTAAAATGTTTCATAAACTTTGTTAAGTGATGGGCATGTTTATTTTCTTTTTTTCAATTTTCAGTGCAAATTCATGTAAACTCTCATATTTTTCTCATATTAAATATAGTTTTTCTTATTTTAAACTTGTTTCAGCTCCCCATTCTTGTAAATTCTTACACTTGGTTCTTCTGTGCGTACATGGGACTATAAACATGTGAACAAACTTTAGCCATTCAAACTATTGACAAGACCCAGCATTAATTAACTATTTCATTAAATCAACAAACACACTGTTTTGAATTTGCCACTTTGTACCTCATATGCAACAATCTTTATTGAGAGTCTTGTTATAATTGTCGACTTGTCGTGGTATAACTCATATACATTAAAATCTGAATGCAGTGCTATTTCAACAACGTCATTTTTGGGGCAGGTTTAATTGAAATATTTCAAGCAGTGCTACTCTTTATCAAGCCATTTAACCTGCCATGCAAAAAAATGACAATAGTTGCTGCAGAATGGTCAGCGGTATTCATCACTTGTGATCCGGGATTTTGTAGTGATAACCCTGCATTTATATTTTGTTTACAGACACCATGCAAGAGAGATGTTCGGTACATGTATCTCGAAATCAAGAGAACCATCATCGAATAAGTAAACTACAGTTTATTATATATAACAATCTGTAATAAGTCTTTTTACAATACTGAGGAGACAAAAACTCAGTGAACTGACACGTCAGTGTGGATCAGTGGCGGCTTTTTGTCTTAACAAAGTTTCCATCTTCATCGTCAGCTCACACTAGCTAGTATGTTTTCTAATATAATTGGTTCTCATATGAAAAATGCGTCACAGGAAGATTGCGTTCGATTGTTAACTGTATTTCAGATTTGGAATATGTGGAATAAAGATTTTGATCTTTCAATCAAGCAGTATGTTTTTCGATGCATACGAAAGAGCTGTATCCCAATCCTTAATGGGTCAATTCCGAATTACGCTTCAGTTACTGTAAACAATAACATGATGTCGAGGTCAGGTGCCAAGTTTCCATACATTTGCTGTATTTCTTAGCACCTGCCCTCGACTTCAAGTTATTGTTCACTTGAATTGAAGAGTAATTCAGAAATGGGCTATTCGTAGGTTCTTTTCATATACAGTTATCATTGCAACCACGTGGCAAATTGCGTAGTTTACAATTTGTAGAAATTATATAACATTTGCAACTTAGGATACTACAAAAAATAAAATAAAAGTATGTGCATTTAAACATTAAGTTAGCGCTAACTTACACATACTTGGTACGAAAGTTTTACCAGAACGGTGCGTGTACATGGGTTGTAGATGATATGAGTGTTTGGCGCACACCTGAGATCAATGTGAGATTGCGCGTATGCGCCCTGAATTGTGACAGGGAGAGAGCAGAGAGTGGAAGTTTGTGCGATGGATTTGTGTCAAATGTGTTCCTCTTCCAGAATACGGTCAATCATTTACAGCGTCATCTACATGTTAACTGCCGTTTGTAGCAAGGAATAGAAGGAGAACTGTCCGTGACTTGAGGCTACCGTGTTTAACAAACATCGCAGACTTGTTCTTGAAACATACTTGGTAACATTTTTAGTGAGCTAACCCCGTACAGAAGGTGGGTTGGTGGGAGGAAACAAGTATCTCATCGGCCAAGCTTGTTTTGTCAGCAGCTGTAGGCACCAAACTTTGAGGAAGCTGCTTCTGAAAACTGTGCATCGAATGATCCCTGGGTAGTGTATAAAACAATTGGGCAACAATAAATAGTATGAGTATACTAAAACTAAAATGAAATAAATTTATAATTTTGCTCGGGTCAAGAACTTCGAGAACAAATTTCACGTTTAACCTGACATGTCCAAAATAATACATAAGTATATATTTACAAGAATGCTGTCATTTTTAAAGAGATTATCGGTTGAAAAAGACGTTTGCTATCAAATAAAACTTAACTATTGTCTTAGTCCATTTTGGAAATTAAAAAACAGAGCGAAGTTCGAACGATTTAGTGTGAATATCTCTAGTGTTTGAACTTTCCATGTGCCGCCATCTTGAAATGTGGCGTAAATTGTTTGCAGTGCCAGGCTCCACTCTTGGCAAAAATGATGATATTGAACGAGAAGGGGCCTGGCACTACAACTGATTTTCGTCACATTTCAAGATGGCGGCACTCGGGGAAACTCCAACTCAAGAACAGTCAAATTAAGCTACTTTGCTTTGGCCGTGAAGGAATTATCGATTTTTAACTACCAATTCGAAAGACAATTATTATAGTATACGCAAAGTTTTGTTGGAGAGCAAAAGTGTTTTTCGGTCGAGGATTCCTTCAGAAATGAGAGCATTCTAATAACTATATACATATGTTATCTTATGGACGTATATGTTAAACGTGAAATTTGCTCTCAAAGTTCTTGATCCAAGTGAGACTATCAATTTATTCTATTTTAGTTTTTGCTTCAAACCACTTTAGGAACGTTAATAAACACAAAATAATAAAACAATAAATGATTGGCTAATGTCTAAAACTCGTATACCAACCTTACATCTACATTCTGGAAAATTTCCTAATTATTTTAAGATATTAAAGCTCTACTTATCATCAAATAGACATCAAATATTGTCCTGTATTGTGTAAGACCGACCACAGTCTTTGATCGGATTGGTCATTATGAGATTTACTCTTTAATAGGCAGACAGTTAGATCAGATAGACAGACAGACAGACAGATTTACTTGCTTACTTTAAAAAATTTTTTTCGGTGCTTACTGAAAACGTTTGTTTTCAAAATTCCAACAGTGTCTTATAACATTATGTGGTTAACTTCATGGGCGTAAGATGTCATAAAATAATAACTCCAGTGAGGCTTCCGGTCATTATACAGCAAAATTACCATTTACCAACCTTCGAAATGGATCAAAACTCAATGTGTCTCTAAAGCCCTTGGCGAAAGGATTGTTCTGTATCTTTAACCTTGTTATCTGCAAAGAGACAAAGTTGAATAAAATAAAGCATGACAGATCAAAATGAATCAAAATTTTCGGATGGCACCCAAAATTCTTAAAGCCAAGTTCACACTAGCGAAGTAAGGTAAGCAAAATACAAGCAAAACATAAGGATGAAATCGGTAGTGTGAACAGACGTGAAATAGCACAAGCAAGAAACAAACACAAGCACAAGAAAACAAAACGTTCCGTTCTTTCTGTGTTTATGTTATGTTTCTTTCACGCTTACTGCATAGTGTGAACAGGTTCGACACAGACATAAAATAAGCACAGACAGAACGCTTGTGTTTGTTTCATGCTTATGTTATTTCACTTTTGTTCACACTATCTATTTTTATCCTTATGTTGTGCTTGTTTCATGTTATGCTTATCTTATTTCACCAGTGTGAACTAGGCTTTAAAATGTGTCAAAAAAACTTTGCAGAAGTACCCCTGATATTAATTGCTTATGAGTAAAACACGTTACCCATATTCACACTCCTACCCTCATAGTACATCCATAGCTATACACAAACTCATAGCCATATACGTACACATATACTCCTACTCATAAATATACACATACGTGCGTACACATACTCAGACATACACAGGCAGACATTCACATACACCTTTTGTTGCAAAGACTAGAAAAAGGTTGTTCTATGACACACGAAATGCCTAGTTTTTTGTCGAAATTGTTTCCCAATAATCGACCCATGAGTCAATCGTCACCGGAATGTGAGTCACATCATTGTAACTTTACTTGTTGGTTCTGATAAGCCGTGACAGCGATGAAAGTAGTCTCAGGAAACGTGAATGTGCTCATCTCTTCGGACTTCAGGTCGATGATGGAGGCGGTGTGATCACGTTTCTGTATGATGTGCACTCGAGGTTGGTATTTGTGCATGGAGTTTAATGCAACCTGATAGATCGATGAAATCAGATGCTTAGAAACAAAAAAGGAAAGGCACATATAAGCCATTTTTAAGTTAAAAATAAATATTCCAAAGAAATGTTTTAAAATTAAAAAGACATAGTAAAAGGGCAATTGCCGCCCTTCCACCGCGAATTGTACATTCCCATTTTTCCAAACAAAAGGCAGTTATTTTTAAGTTACCAAATAGGCTTAAAGTTCGGTGTTTTTTAGGTTAAGGTAGTAGTTTAGCTTTCGAGCCTTCGTCATATTTCTCCACTCGAACTAATCTATTTAACACTGTGCTTTTCCCGTTCTATATAGCTATAGAAATATCTGCGCAGTGCATTAAAAGTGTGTGTGGAGAGAGGG
>JANSTQ010144138.1:0-12503 GCA_026167885.1 Bergia puertoricense
AGGTACATACCCGCCTCCCCCCACACATGCACATACCCTCCTCCCCCACACATGTACATACCCTCCTCCCTCACACATGTACATACCCTCCTCCCCCACACATGTACATACCCTCCTCCCCTCACGCCACCCCACGTACCCTCACCAAAAAATAAAATGGTCGGCACTTAACACCGACTAGAAAGCTTGCGGGATAAAAACAAAAATTTCCGGAAAAAGTTTTAAAAAAATCGATAAAAAGGGGCTCCAAATACCCCTCTCCCCTACAAACGTTTATAGGTTCAGACAATGTCTTTTCGATGTTGTTGCCGACGTAATAGAAGCTGGGTCTTGATCTATTTCCATTAGTTTCAGACGTCTGATACTGGGGGCTTAATAGAAGAAAGCTCCATAGAGACTGAGATTAAGCAGAGGAAATAGAGCATTTAGTTTATAAGGATTATGATTGCAGTTCTATGTTTGTGGAATTGTTCTAATTACAATATTTTATGATTTATTGTCGTTTTATTTAGCGCCACTATCTAATTGAAACCTGTATAATACACGCTAAGTCAGAACCGATATTATTGCATATTACTGCTGTATTGAAAGACCTTGTTGTTGTTTATAGACATCACTTCTTTTCTTTTCTTGTGGTCAAATATAATACCAGAAAACATCAAGTTCACTTGTTCAGATGTCTATAATAAGAGAGTTTACAAGTTGTCTTAGGTTTTGCAGCAGTTTCGATGACTCATTAGTTACAAGTAAATAGAATTATTTTCATTATTTTCAAATTAATTGTAAAAATAATTGTGAGCGCACTGGGATTTTTAAACTGGTAATATTATCATTGTTATTGTCCTTGTTTTTAGTACTATTAGTTTTTAGTTTTTATTATATTGTTATTATATTATTATGGCGCATTTAAATCTAAAAATACCTCCACTGGGCGAGAACGATGTCCCATGTCCTGCAAGTAAGTTATGTCCTATACTAACTTACTCAAACTTTGTATGGAAATGAAAACTCTAATATTTCTAAGAATAGTGGTTAAGACTTGTTGCTGTGAATAAAAGGCTAAAACTTGCTTCTACTTCAAGTTAAATGTTCCTATCAGTGTAAGAGCGACACCACTCAATTCATTCTGCTAAAGTTTTAAAAGTGCGAGCAACAATAATTATTGGTATTATTGCTGTTATTATTATTATTACTATTATTATTATTATTATTAATAATGATACTTTTTTGTCCGAATTATAATGTCGATATACGTACAGGGAGTTGAAATTCTTTGAAAAAGGTTGTTAAAGAATGGCAGCTGCACCTTCTAGCATAAAACATTTACTGGAAATAGTTAAAAACACGGCTTGTAAATAGTCAAATTGTTGTCGTATTTTTTTAGATTACGGAAAGAGATTCCGCCATTCTCGTCATATTCGACGAATTTTGACTTTTAATTGAATCAGAGTACCGCGGCATTCTGAGCCAGCATTTATTGTTCTAACTTTTGAACCGCTCGTGCAGAATTTCATTTTGCTTGTTTTGAAGATTGTGAGTTGTTGCTGTTATTCGTTGTAGCTTTTAAACCCGTTGAAAGCATAAATATAGAACGATAGTTCTAGTGATTCCTTGGTATTTTTTGAGAATTCGAGAATTACGAATATTTTTTAAACTTGACGTTCGGGATCTTAGTTTTACTGAAAAAAGAAGATTATGACAAGAGGTGAAATGTTCACAAATACTTCGGTATTCCCAAAGCAGATATTACAAGATATGAAAGGGCAAAGATACAAGAAATTTATAAATATTATGAATACAAATCCTGTAACGGCTGTATTGTCGTTGTCCAGTTTATACTCCCATGCATGCGTACTTAGAAACTGTTGAAATGAATTCTTTGGTCAATATTTTAAAAAGGTTATGCAATTGCAGGCTCATAGAAAAGACACAGACCCCTCCCCCCCCCCTTTTTTTTTACCTGAATAAACAGGAGACATGCAAGCGGCCTCTAATCTCTCCAGTTTTAAAAGGATCATCAGTCCTAAGCTGCAAAGTGGCATTATATTGTTATTGTTGTTCTGCTGATAATCCTTTCCCTAAATAACAATCGATACACTAAATCAAACCTCGCTCTGTTCTACTGTCATTATCAAACACAAGCACAGTTCGCCATTTCTCGCTGTAGGGATTCAGTTATCAACGCGTGGCCTTATGGAAAGGTAGGTAAATATCTTAAGGGTTAGTAATTTATAAAGAAAGATAAAGAAAAGGTTCAATCATTGTGCATTCATGCACCGCCGGATTGTCTGATACGCACTGGTCTGTGGGTTGTCAAACTGAACCAATGATGAATGAAAACTAAGTAGCTCGTGAAAGCACCTTTTTGAGCGCATCATGCAGAAAGTCTAAAATTTAGTAAAATGGGCAGTTGATTGTTACTTCAGGCATTTAAATGCAGCAGTTTTCGTCTATTCTTTACTTTAACTGCCAACCCATTATCTCTGCTTCTCGGCCTGGTAATGATTCAACGCACAAGGACAAGCCAGGACAACCTTTTTGAAAGGGCTGTGTAACAGTAACAAAAGAGTCTGCGCCGGGACTGATTGATAATGCGAATATATTCCGATAGCCACTGACTTCTTCTCTGAATATTTTGGAAAGAGGGAACCACATGAATAACAGACAAAACAGAAAGGTCTCCGAAACTGCGCCAGGACAAATTCTGGCTATCATAACTTATACCTTTGTTTTGTGATATGCTATCCCAGTTGCAAAACGGCCAAAATGGCAGAGAGTATGAATAGGATTTAGAAATGATAAACAAAAATGAGTTGTGAGTCAAAGTCTATTGCGATAATTAATTGCATTATATCTTTTTGTCACATCACTTCATAAATTGGTAAAGTATCACAATTGCTGGATGTTCATACAATAGGAGGTAAAGAAGTTGGTCGCGAGAATACGAAATTCCGAACTTGTAATCTTTTAGTTGTTCTGAGTATGCTGTTCCAATAAACTAACTGAATTCCAAGCACCATCATTTGTTCTGACTATTAAAATCGACTGCGGAAGATTGGAATTCGATCGCGTGTCTGTGTGTCTTCTAATGCTTTTCTAAAGTCAAATATCGTGTTGCTGTAAGAGGATTCGCCGTAATTGATTAATTTTTCGCACGATATAGTCTATACTGTACTCTATGTAACTTCTATTAATGGCATAAATCCGTTCTGCCCATCTTTTATTTATACTCTTGAAATCAGTCGGAATTGCTTGGAAAGTAAGGACTGGCAGTTTATATACTTCTGAAGCAACAGATTAGCAAGGACAGTGATCCGTTGTTTTATTTCTTTTAAAGTGAGAATTCTAGGGTTTTTTATGTCTATATAATTCCTTCAAAATTCTAATTGGCGGGAGGTTTGTGTGGAAGGAACAACGACTAAAAACCCCCTTGGATGAGCGAAACAACTTTGGGAGGCAATGGTTTGCTTGTGTGAGATGGAATTTCTACTCAATGTCTACTGAGTTGACTGGCACTTAGCTTAAAAGCCATGCCATTCTACACTTGTGAGAATTCCGGATTTGTGGTTAAATAACTGGGAGCATTAATAATCTGTTGCAAAAACTCGTGTTGTTAATTCCTACCTAGTCAGTTCATGAATATTATCTTTTGGGTTGAGCAGCTTATCACCGACAACTCAGTTCAATCATGGTAATTTAGAACACGTGCTTTTCTGTATGTTTATATCAATCTGGTGGTATTCCGATGGTCTGAAATCTTGATCAAAAGGGAATCCTTTCAACCTTTCAACTCCACCAGCGTAAATTTTTGTCATGAATCCAAAAACATTATGAATCCAGCGGAAGGGCTAGTTAGCTTCTCCGGGAAATATGATCAGTGATTACGCCTGTTCAGTGACTTAGCTGCGCCGGCGGGTTTCCCACTTACTAGCTTACTAAAATGTCTTCAAGATTCTCCTTCTGGCCAATAAGACAGTAAATGCATCCAGATTTGTCTACTTGTCCAGTTAAACCATTGCGAAACTGCTCGCTCTCCTCGCTCCGTCGGTTTCAAATACTGTTGTGTCTGGCTCCAACTAGAACTCAAAACTGTTGGTGACGGATCCTTCCTTGCTTGTACCCCTGTACAGCCTTTGTCTTTGAAAGTCATTATTATCTGCATTAATTTAAATAAGCTTATTTTCTAATATATTTCAATTAATGAGACTATGGTATGTCAGCTTTACACTGCAATGCCGATCAAGTCTGTGCATACCCCTTGTTCAAGTCTTGGCCCCAGTAATTACTAAACTTCCTAGCACATTTTAAAAACTGCACGGGGATCTTGCCTTCGATGTACGTTAAAGAAATCAGTATGAGCCAGGATAAAGATTTGACACCATAGCCACAGGTTTTGATAATCCTCTCTGGTCAAGCAATAATAGAAATATTGTTCCTAAAACGATAACAAATTCAGCCGCTTTAATTTTCATTTTTTACACATTTTTTTGTTCTTTGTAATTGCTTTTGGACTGACAACACACCTCAAGGCGAAAGCGTTGTATTTTTTTTGCTCGTAACTAGAACTCATTGGGAGTTTATGACGTTTACAAATGCTATATTTACATGTGCACGAAATACTGATATGTTTACTATATAATTCATTATAAATATAATATAAAGCACGGTTGGCTGGCACCCAGCGCTCTTAATTGTGACAGTTCAGTTGACAAATTCCTCTTTTGTTCGTCGTAAGTTTAAATGCTTTTATTTCCATGATCTGAAGTAAATTTATTGTCCATTAGTCGCTCTCAATCAAGCGGTCAACGAGAAATGCGGTGGTGGAATTAAAGATTCTGACATAAATCAATCTCAATTATTTCGGTACAGCAAACTCGGAAGCTTTCTCAGATTTTACTTTCTTACCGTCAAAGAATGTAGTTAGGTAAACACTTTGTCCTCCTCTTACTCGAAGCCATTCGACCTCAAAAATAGTTCCATAGATACGGCATGTCTTTTATTTAAAATCTCAGCCATTCTGAAACTAGGTCCTCTTTTCCAGACTTAAAGACCAATTGCTTCCAATTTCTGATTAGATGGTGGCCTTCGTGAGTTCATCCCAGTTGCTTCAATTCCAACTTCAAAACCTTCTTTGTCGCTTCTGGAACTCAACATTAGGGGAAGGGCAAATCGAAACAGTCTAATGTTTCTAAATCAAGTTCTGGATAACTATGAATACCCCCCACCTGACCTCACAAACTGAATGAACGTCAGTACCTGCTCTAACGTAATCTTTAGATTGAGCATTTCTTTAATAGTAGAATTATTATCATTATTATTATTATTATTATTGTTGTTATTGTTGCTAAATTTTATCCATGCAGGAGGTATAATATTTAGCTTTCAAGTTTTCCCTCTTAGCTAACGTAATGTAAGTGTTTTAAGTACGATTTATGTCCGAATTTAAGGTTTAAAACAAAGATATCCAAACTTCTTCAGTTCTTGTGCACTGAGTTGGTAGTATAAAGATGCGTGGAATTTGTTCTGCAAATAATCGTAAAACCTGTGTTTTTTCAAAAACTCAGAAGCCTTATCTTCTGTACCTTATATATGTGAATCCCAAAGCCTCAAGTTTGAAAAGGCAACTCCGTTCCCTGAATTAGTTGCAGAAGATTTCAGAAAATTGTACTTAAACTAACAAGTTTATTCAGTTATGACATTAGTTTATTCATAATACGTGTTTTGTTTAATAACAGAAAAGAAATAGGTCATGAGGTAGTCAAAGCGGCTTCCGGATCAGCTGCCAGAAGATGGTAACTCCTTGTTGTTTTATAGGCGGCAAATCAACTAAGCAATTTTCCAGGTGAAACTACTTAATTGACATCTTCAAAATCCATTTCGCTTTCTGTTCTTTGAAGAGGCGGCTTACAAACGAGAATCTGTCATGGAGAATAAACAGATATTAACCGCAAAGTTCACCACATGTTGTTCGTGAAGTGCATTAGGTTTGGAAATATTTAAAATATTTTTGTAAGTCCAGTTAACTCTGCACTGGAAACATTTACTGCGCGAGTGGAATGAGTTATTTTCACAAAAAGTCAGCAATACGTTTTTCTAACCAGCTCGTTTGAAGTCACTTGCACTGGGTTACTGTACTTTGTTCTCATTTCGTACTACTGGCTACTTGAACAAATTTGTCTAGAATCACACAATAACCACAGTGACTGCCAATTAGTTATCAGTTCCACAGGAACTTCAATCTTCCTTTTCTAGCCAACACATCAACTGAATCGTCAATCCGTATACTGCATTCGATTCTATGTGAACTAAACACATTGACCGGAGAACCTGTTGACTTAAGCTGATGACAACATTACACAAAGAGAAACACATTTACCAACACACTGTTGTTTCCACAAACAGTGCAACCTTTTTTACACCAAGCACACAAGTCGAGTCATTGTCAATCTCTCTACTTCAATTGTATGATAATTGAACACAAATGTCCGAGAATTTGTTGATTTAATCCCACATAAACAACAACAACAACAAGAATAGTAACAATAACATAAAATCTTTGATAGTCACGATGATATATGCTGTAAACCAACAAGTTGTGGTAAAAATGGTAACTGCAAGCCGCAAAGCCAATGCATTACAAACAATTTTTCCTTTTCTCACGTCAACGATCACTTTTTTTACTTAAAAGTAAAGGTGCTGTGTTTTTGAAACTGAATATTGAGATTTGAGTATTGTGCTGTTGTACAAGATGACACAATTTCTACCAAAGTATTGACATGAATACCAAAAATGCCCTTTGGGATTTGTTCCTTCAGGTTTATAGACGTCTTACAGATATTATAATTTACAATTGCATAACTCCACACGTAGGACTGGCTAAGGGCCTGTTCACATGGAGGTGGGGGATCCCCGGGTAAAGCAAGTGGGTAAATCTGTCAAATGACAAATGTAACATTGCCAACAAGCCAACAGCCCAACATCCAGACCAACCGAATTCGACAATCCCTGTTAGCAGCTTCAGTTTCTGAATTTTTTTTTTTGTAGCTTCTACCTGTTGATTTTGCATGTTGAAGATTCCTATTTTGTCGTTTTTCTATTTTTTCATTTTTTACTAATGTTTTTATATTTGTCTGTTCTCTATATTCACTCTCTGTTTACTCGTGCTCTCAAGTGGCATGGACTTAAGTGATATTAGCTGTTAGTTTTCGTAAATGGCATTTTAATAGCAGTTTAATTATATTAAGTATATCTCCACTGTCACGATATATTAAAAATCGTTTTCCGTTTTCTGCGCTAACCCCAAATCAATTAACAAACACGCGTAGGTTTACATACAGAAACTCCTTTGTCTTCCTTTGTGCTAGAAAGTTGGAGTTTCTTATGAGTTTAAGTCCTATTTGGATTTGTTAACCAATTAGTCAAAGGGAGGGGGGAGGTTTAGAAACATCCTACCAATATGAAATCGGACCCAGTACCTTATATATATATATATTCGCGTAATTTCTTCAATGTGTACTGATAAATTTTATACCCATTTATGTAGAAGTCAAGGTCTCTGTAACTGTAGATCTGAATATCATCGTCTTCACTGCCTCTTGCTTTTGCGCTGTAACTTAAAGACGTTGCCTCACTTATCATGTCAGAAGAACGCATCCTCAACACACAGTCACAGCCGACATGATGATCGGTGATCGGTGGTCTTCAATCTCGAGAACCGAAGGGCGAACAAATCTGTGCAATGCAAAAAATTCCAAACTAAAAGTACAACTAAATAATGATCACGATCATTTTCACTTCTGGGCACTACAAAGAGAAAGAATGAAAGAAATAAAAATCAAATTAAAATGAAATGAGTTGCGTTACACAACTGGGTCACATATTCTGTCATTGAGGCTTTCTTCAAAGTTTCCTGCACCATTATTGAAATCTTAGTTCCGACTTAAAGCGCCTTTATTTTGACGAAATATAATTTTTGCCACCTTTCAGCAAAACAAAAAATCTTGCACAAGATCACCTACCACCCATCTTCCCATAAAAGAGACGGCATCTCCCAGACACGCACTTTGACCTAGTAATTTGGTTATTTGACAATCTCTGCTATTGTTCCTTTCAGCGCCCAAGCTTTTGACCCCCCTCCCCTGGATTTTTTTTTCAATTACTAGTAAATCTATAATGACACCTTTAATGAACATCGACGTTGTCCTGGTACTTTGGCGCATACCTAGCCCGAAAAGAACTGTGGGTTGTAAAACTGAATGTCCTGCATCGAAATGATAACTTTGGACAACCAAATAGCCGAATAGTTTTCGACATCGATATCAAACATGGTCTTTTCGTGTAGCAGATAATTTTGTAGTAAACAGCTCATCCAAACATCTTAGTACGTATAAAGCGTACACGGGAGTACCGACATTACGTGAGTGTACGTATGAAGCGTACACGGGAGTACCGACATGATGTGAGTTCACGGCACGATGAAGGAGATAACCATTTTGAAACAGTTGTATTTGGAATTTATAGAAACAAATAAAGACTGATTTTTGTTGGGAAACTATATTTGTCCAGCATAAAAATTGTGTTAAACTGAAACAGAATATTAATAAATTGAAAATCAGCAATCACAATTTAACCGTTAAAGGTCTTAGGCTGTCTGAGAAACACCAATGGCTGTGCTGGAGGGCCAATTTAGACAACCCAATGATTTTTAAAATGGAAATGGTTACAGATAAAAGCTGGTCATCTGGCATGCGTGCAGTTTTGACCTAGCTAAAATTACTTTCCAAGATAACAACCACGCTTTAATTAAGCACTGTTGCTATGGCAGTAATCATTGGACGACATGTCCGTCACCTTTAAATGGCCGCCATCGTCGATTTTTCGAAACAATTTTTTTAGCAAAATTGCAGCAATTTTTCTTGATAGGCTCAGAAATACATTGAAGAATAAAATGAAAAAAAAGTAAAAAGAATTTTGCGAGAAAGATTTCCTGTATTTTATTCAAAATTTATTTTGAATAAATTACAAATAAAGACATCATCAAAATAACGTCAAGAAATGTCTTCTAACGTGAATACAGTCACTGTAAGTTTTATTTTAATTGCTTCAATCAGGTTTTAGGCCGAAATTAACCTTGGGGGAGAGGGTGAGGGGTGTCCAGAACTCCAGGTATCCCTTCCCTCATAAACATTTTTAAAAGAGCGGATATTTCACTTCATATCTGACATGTGAACTGGGTTTTTGTTCTCTATGCACTGATCAAGTCTGGAGGAAGACATCGCTTTTACTTGCAAATGTTGGCGTATTGAATGGTCGTTACGAGCATTTGCCGGGAGCATGCGAGCACATCGTTATTTTCTAAGAGCACGGGCATTTGAGAACGAAATTATGAAAACTGGCGATTTTCGAGCGGGCGAGCATCCTTCAAAATTATGCGAGCAATTCGAGCAAGATGTTCAATTTTGCGAGTTCAGAATTTTTTGGGAACATTCAACTAAATGTGATTCACTTCGTATACATGTACTCTGTTAATAACTATATTCGAGGGCACTGGTGCATTTTTATCAAAACACTTCCTCTTTTTCTCAATGTAGAGAAACTGAAATAATTTTACGAGCTATTTACGTTTTCACAATATTTGCCGTTGTTTCAAATTTCACAATATGTAAGCATACCTATTTAAGAATGTATCTTTTGTAGAAAATTAAAATAGCTTTGACAGTATCGTAATGATCATTTCAATAAAGTATCTATGTCTGCCAGTCTGATGTCAAGAAAAACGACAACGTCTGAGCTGCTGAACCGTGCGTGGGTCATTTTTTACTGATTCAGAATAACTGGAAAAAGTACTTTTAACAATGAGTTAAGGCAAAGTTCAAGAAATTAAACTACTCCTGTCATATTGCACACTCATGGGCAGTGAACGGTGTATTTTAACACTGGTTTTAAGGCAGTTGTAAGAGGCACTCGGTCCATTGAGCACTGAATATGATGTGAAAGAAAAAGCATTAGCAACTGACAACAACAACAAGAATATTTATAATAATGATGATGATGATGAGAATACTAATGGTCATAAATGAGTAATTGACAAAGTATCATATCCTACGTACGAATTCCATAAAAAAGAAAAATGTGTTACAAGACAGCGTAGCTCAGAGTGCCAATCCTATTTAAAGATTCCTTGAGAACAAGTGAAAGAAAGGTTAATTACTGCGGTTGAAACGCAATACCGGTGCGGAAACACTTTAGCAAAAAGCGTAGTTGCTCTATTCTATATTCTATAAAAGAGCTACTGGAACACAGTGACATGCACGTGCAACTATTTCAAAAACTTTGACATCCACAGAGGACAATACCAAGCACAACAAAATGATGGAATGACCTTTTATTATAAATAGCGAGTTGACTTGGGGCACGTCTAGGTCGAGACTAGCTTAACACGTGGGCGTAGCGAAACCTGTGCATCTGACAGGGCAACATTTTTTGAAGTAGTTACACAAATGAAGGTCAATAGAGAGTAATATTTTTAAAAATGGTACACCCTATGAGATCCGTTTTTCCAGTCCATAAGGCGACATCGCATCATTTATCATTCTGTCAAAGCAAGGATAAACATTAAACTCGATACAAAAATAGCTTTATAAATAGATTTATTTCAAATTTAATCTGCCGGGAACTAAAAGTAAATACTAAATTCAATTCCATGCCAAGCGCATTGACTATTTTTTCATTTTGTAAGTTAGTATATATAACACTGAACATGAAAAAAAGATGGTTGATTGATTGATTTCGTGTGTTACTTTCAGTATATCTTGAACGTAATTAATGTTTTAAACTTTTAAAGAACTACTGGTGCAATTAATCGGTACCGATCTAGTTAAGAATAACATAGTACCAGTTTTTGCCAAACTTTCTCGACATATTTAAACAAGTTTGAGGTAAATGTTTTAAAAAGGTTTTTGTTTGAGAGAGTTTGCTTTCTTGTTCTAGTAAAACCCATAGATATATAGGTCCGACGCTAACCGTCTGTCAGATGGCCCCAACTAGTTGATATGAAGGAAAAAAAAATTAAACCTCGAAGAAAATGTATGGCAAATCCCAGGCCCGTAGGCAGGGGGGGTACCCCCCCCCCCCCAACGGCCATGAAGGTCTGCGGCAGTCCGCTCAGTTAATAAATAAAGTTTATTATAAGAAATAATATTTTATTTTCCAAAATATCTTTTTACTTAACCCGTGAAACAATCTCTATAATCTACATGGTAAATACAATCTCGGTTGTTAATGGAAAAATTTCCCTCCAAAAAATTATACCCCCGAGTCCGCTATAATGTCGCATCGCAACCCCTCCCCATCCCCCACGAAAATTCCTGGCTATGGGCCTGAATCCAGTAAAACGTAAACGTTTAACAGTCGAAGGTTGATCGAAAAAAAAACTATCATTCATCATCATGATCATTCACAGCCACTCCTCCCGTTCTCCCTCTTTACTACCTCTCTGTCTCTGTCTGTCTGTCTGTCTGTCTGCCGCTGTCTATATGTCTCCGTCTCTCTACAGTTAATCGTCCTGAAAATGCATTTACTATTGAAGAGTTCATTTTTTAAACTTTTTGCCGGCCTAAAACCTGTTTGAGTGCACGGAATACGGATAGTGATCAATAAGTTGCAGTGACAACTGGTTTAAAATAGTAACAATGTAACTATTCAGTCAGACGTCGTCACTATACTGTTTTAATTAACGTTAAATATCAGATTTATGTTCCTCTTGTTCTGTCAACATGGTCAATACATATGCATAATGCCCTCGAAAATGACCGCCCAAGTATATTGTCGAAACGCTTCTAATCGGTGTTAATCATTTTCTTGTGTTCTCTCGTGTGATTTCAAGCGTTTTGAGTTATATTTTGGAATAATTCTCGCGGGACAGGAAATCACAAATGGTCACAAAAAACCGTAAATGCAAAAATAGGAAACGAAAATATATTAAACACAGCTAAGCCAAAGTTGATTGATCTGCATACACGACTTTTATATAAGAATTACTAACGTAACAAAAACATTCAGGCTGAGATGGCCTAAAAAATAAGAACAAAATAAGGACAAACTGAGGCTCAAGTAAAGATTCAATCGAAATTTTTATAAGACTTTTGTACAAGAAAAGGTAGAAAAATCATCAAATCAAGATATCCGTTTTCGCATGGTGGGGGGAGGGGGAGGGGGACCTTATCGTACACCATGCAAGCCAATCGCATACCCCTACTCAAATTTCCTAAAACGTCCCTTGCGTAAATGAATCGTTGGCACAGGCAAACCTCTTTGCAATCTTAAACAAGTTTTACAACATTATTGTTTCGCCAAGCGCGATCCTGATGAAACGATTTGTGAAAAGATTTAAAAACTGAATATTTTACCAAACCAATCATTTATGCTGCGCTAGCGATATTTTTGGCACCGAAACGCAGGGGGGTTGAACCCTCAAATTTTCGGGTTTTGGGGGGGGGGGGCGG
>JANSTQ010144149.1:0-12503 GCA_026167885.1 Bergia puertoricense
TTTCCTGAGTTTCGAAGCCAGTTATGGCTTGCTCCTTTTTCTGAGTCAACTTTGCGTCCACTCTGCGTCCATTTGGATGCACTACTGTCGAATTTGTGTGTCCAAAACAACAATATTGCGTCTCTGGACGCAATGACGCGCCCTAGATTCATCACTGCGTTTATACACTTATTAATAATATTGTCACATTCAATATCTTACCTTAGTGAACATCAACATTTCTTAACCGTTCCACAGTTATGTCAACACAATATGCAACCTGTAGTTAAACAAAACAAAACGAAACAAGGCAAATTGATTGAAGTTTCTTTGCAGTTAAAGCGACAATTTTTTAACTCACTGTCATTGTCTTGAGAGCTTGATGGCGGTTGTGGAATTGGTGTCGTATATGGTTTGGCATTATTTGTTCCATCCACTTGTTGTTTGGGAGGCGGTTGTTTGGGAGGCGGTTGATAAACCGGCTTCGTTTCGTGTGGCTTAGCTTTAGATGATCTATCCATTTTGATAAACTGTATTTTTTTCCCTCGTTCTTGTTGTTGAGAGATAGTAACCAAATGAATGCTGCTCTTGTTGACATGCGCGTACGTCAGTATCTTGATTTATGCAATGAAAGCCGATTGGATGTGTTTGTGATAGATTTGGTTGCACCTGGCCATATTGTGTTGCTTTGCTACTAAAAAACACGTGTAGCTTGTTGTACGAGCATTGCTCACCATTAAAACCTGTTCACCAGACCGCTAAAATTAACACTCTTATTCTTTGACTGTGCTTGCCAGTTGCTTATTTCGAGGCTCGTGGTTGCCAAATACATTTCCTTGTGTAAGCGTGGATAAAATTGTCCAGATAGTTCAACAAAGATGGGGTGTGACAGAAATAAGATATGTGCAGGCTTGATCTGTAATGATAATTTGCGCGCGTTCTCTATTTGCGTCACATACCACTTACACGTGTCTTTGATTAGATTCGCCCGAAATGTAACATGAAACAACAAAACAACTTTCGTTTTGCACTGTAGGACGCAAAGCTGTCACTTAAATGTGACTAATTCGAAAGGTCGGGAAAACTGACTTCACTGCACGACGCGTCTCTACGAATTAAGTGCTACATCGTGATTATTGCGATCTGCATAATATGCTACAAAGAACAGAATAAGACGTCCAATAATTTTCATTATTCCCTCGAAAGCAACCAAGAAGAGGAAAGTGAACTTACGTTGTGAACTTGTCGTGTTATTCCGACCAGTTGCTATAATTTCTCCTGAAGCAAGTTCTATTTGTATTGTGTTACAAAATGGATGTCTTGTTACTTCAATTTTTTCACTAGTTTTGTTGGTGGTGGTCGTGGGTTTGTTGACCGATGCGGTTTGATACCCACCCTTCCTGACACAAGATTGGTTCAACTGCTACGTGTACTGTTTCTTGGGCAATTATTTTGGGGATTTGTTTGTGATCAGTTTCGTCAAAATCCTTCTTTCACTAAAATTTCGAGATCGGCATATTTTATTTCTGTTCATTAGCCAATCAGGTTTAGAATTAGTAAATTAACACCACGTGCTCGCCCAACTAGTCACATGTCTTGCAGCTTGATGTAATCTTTTCTGTTAAGCAAGCACAATCTTTGTGCCAGAATCTTCAATCTTGGCAGAAACAAAACTTGTCAAAAGGATTTTTAAAAGTAATTCCACTTGTTGCATTTGCCAATCTTCTTCTTTGCTGTGCGGTTAGATAACCATAGTCAACTCGGACTTCTAAGAGAAAAGTCTTCTCTTACAAATTTTGGTTGTAATATCTGTCTCTGCTTTATGGTCTTCATGCATTACCTCCATCGTCATACTCTGACGACAAACACGCTGTTGTGAGGACATTCAACGACGATTCTGGTATAATAACGAGGACGCCTTGCCGTTCGGGGCTGGGAAGGTCTGTTGTTGTTCTTTTCTAGCTGCTGTTGGCTGTGGGTAATGATAGCACGTGTTTTTGGTTTGCTATGAACATGAACGAAATGGCGGTTGATGTTTAGCTCGAAGCGTGCGTGAATGAGTGGATTAGACATGTTTATGTGATTGGTGGAAGGTTAATTGAACTCGACACCTTGCGTAATTGTTATTTCCCAGAGGACAAGCCTTATTTTCAGTATTGACCAACAGAATTGTTGATAGGGGAATCGCTAGTCCTTTATGTCCTTTATCAGTGTTGACGGTTTGGTGTGAGAGAAATTTCAATCAGTACATGTGACCCAGACTAATATATCTACTGGCAATTATATATTCTACTTTCCCGAGTACGAAGTGCGAAGTGACATCAT
Organism: Bergia puertoricense; assembly: GCA_026167885.1. Classification (NCBI taxonomy): domain Eukaryota; kingdom Metazoa; phylum Cnidaria; class Anthozoa; order Zoantharia; family Parazoanthidae; genus Bergia; species Bergia puertoricense. The sequence goes on from JANSTQ010144149.1 coordinate 2,305, forward strand.
ATACTGGAGGAGTATTGACGTATATATATACTTGTGAATAATGTGACATTCAATAATATGTTACTTTAATCTACATCAGTGTTTCTTGGCCATTTCAGATTTACTTCAAAAATTTGGCAACTGGCATTTAAACAAATCAAGGAAAATCAATTAATATTTCTTTACTATTAAAGCGATAATTATCTTAACTCACAGTTATTGCCTTGGTGGTGGTGGACATGGTGTCATGTAGGATTTGACATTACTTGGTTTATTCACTTGTTTTGGCTTCGCGATGTGTTTGGGAGGCGCTTGACTAACCTTCGTCAGGTGTGGTTTGGCTTGACTTGCTATATCCATGTTGAAAAACTGTAGTTTTTCTCTTGTGGTCTGGTTTTGCACTTTTCAACGAATGGTCGGTGACCGTTCACTCCTGAAGCGTTGGTTAATGGTATTATGTCTTCTTCAACGAACTGGACGTTTTCGTGTTGCGAGATCACTGAACGAATGCTGCTCTTGTCGACATGCGTGTCAATATATTCTTGATTTATGCAGTGAAAACCAATACAGGTAAAGATAGATGCGTGTGTGAGACATTTGGTTACACTTGTCCATACTGTGTTGATTGGCTGCTAAAAACATACGTAGCTTGTTATGCGGGCATTCCTTACCATTAACACCTGATTACCTGACCGCTAAAGGCCGACACACACGAGTCTAAGAGCTCGAAACTTTCCTCAAGTGTGCACCGGCTTTAAGATTAATACTATTATTTTTTTTACCGTGTATAAATAAAGACTATGTATGTAGACCGTGCATGTTAGTTGCTTATTTCGAGGCTTACGGTTGCCAAATACATTTCCTTCCATAAACTTGGGCAGTAATATTGAAACAACTTGTTAAGTTTGGGCGTGGCAGAAATAAGCTATCCACAGGCTTGATCAGTAATGATAATTTATGTGCGTTCTTCATTTGCGTCACGTGCCACTTTAATAGTTGTGGAGTGGGATGTGTCTTTGATTAGCCCCGAAACGTAATACAAAACAACAAACCAACTTTCGTTTTGTACTGTAGCACGCAAAGTTGCTAAATCTGAAACAAAAGGTTATTTCCCATATGCGACTAATTCGAAGAAAGGTCGGGAAAACTGACTCCCTTGCATGAGGAATTTCTAAGAATTAAGTACTATGTTGTGATTATTGGGATCTGCGATATCAGTTACAACTGATATTATTTTGCGCAAATTTTAGAGAATTTGGCATGGATTTATATGTGTGCGCTAACACCCAATTTGAGACTGGATCTCGATTTGAAGCCTTTCGTCGTTAGCTTTGTGGTACTACTTGGAACACTTTTGGATATGTTAATTGTCGTCATTCTAGAACAAAAGGATAGAACAGTCCATCATTATTGGTGACAGTGCACGAAATGGCTTTCATTTCGTTTTGGATTTGGGATGTCACTTGCACTGCACGTTTCACCGGTGTGACGCACCATTAGTGATTGAGTTTGTATAGAAAGCTAGCAGAATCAGGGCTTTTTAAGCGAATAGAAATCAGTGTGTGATTTCACTGAAATTCGCTGTGAATAGCAGACAACTAATATGCTGTTTGGTTACCTTGTGGACGGAATGTTTAGGTCAAGTGGTCACAATGAACTAAACTATTTTCGTTTGTACTGGTAGGTACGTTTTGTGTCATTAATCAGTAATAGGGATTTTAAGATACAATAATGCGAAGCCACGACGCGGATGCTGAAAGAGACTCCCGAAGTAATTTTACAGGGTTTTTATTTGTTCGGACCTCGTTGCAATTAAACCATTAGTTCAAATGTTTTGATGTACTGTTATTACAGGTGTAATCACGACAGGGTCAGAACAAATAGAAACACTCCGTTTTAAAATTACTTCCAGAATCACTCTCCTCTGTGGCTTCCGTGTCGTGGTATGTAAAGCTCCCTGATAGTTTCTAAGAGGGGACAACCCTTCCTTGATATTAGGTGTTAGAGGGCCGGTTTTCCAACAATTGTGAAGCGATTTAGCTCAAGGTCTTGCATAGAGTCACGCAGTTCAAGAGCACATTAGTAGCAGACGAAGAAACACTGCCAGAAGTCGATAGCAACATGGTTCTGAGAAATAATTAATTGCTCGCGCAAAATAGTAGTAAGATTTATTTTAGCTTGTATTTTGTCCGAATTAGTACAAGAGAGCTTCAAACCGTGTACTAGTCCACTTAGTGGTACACTGAGTGAGATATATATAGTTCTAGTTTTAAAGCGGCTTTAAACCTTTTTTTTGAACACTACAGGAATATCAATTGTGCTGATATCATTCTAAGAAAAAGGACAGAACACCTCGTCAGCGTAATCGTAATGCTAGTGACGCGAGATTATCAAAACTCGAACAAAATAATGGAAGTACGTGAATTGAAGGAGTAACTTTTGCATTTTAACTCCATGTATTGTAACAAGAAGACAATATCATATATGTATTAACCTTAAGAAACGCTGTTTGGACGTTAGAAAGTGGCCTTTTTGAATTTAATGTCTACATGTGGACGATGCAATTGCAAGATGTCTAATTTTTACTTCTCCATCGTTTTCTTCTGTTCATTAAAGATGCTTGAACATCAGTCGAAACAGGAAAGCGTATCGCCATGTATGTTACGTTGGCTCAATTTTGCACAGTGGACGTGTGGTGTTAGGAAGTGTTGTATGAACTAAATTCAGCATGAAGATACTCTTTTCTTACCGTTACTACTGGTTACTTTCTCTACGTGTTCCTGTCCTCGTTCAAAATAATATTCTACAAAGAACAGAGTAAGACTTAGAATCGTTTTCATTAGTACCTCGAAAGCAACCAAGAAGAGGAAAGTGAACTTACGTTGTGAACTTGTCATGTTATTCCGACCAATTGCTATAATTTCTCCTGAAGCAAGCTCGATTTGTATTGTGTCATGAGATGTACGCTTTGTTACTTCGATTTTTTTCACTGGTTTTGTTGGCGGTGGCCGTGGGTTTGTTGTACGATATGGTTTGGGACCCATCCTTCCTGGCGCAAGTGTGTGTACTGTTTCTTGGGCAATTTTTTGGGGAGTTTGTTTGTGATCAGTTGCGTCGAAATCCTTCTTTGACTAAAATTTCGAGAGCGGCATATTTTATTTGTGTTCGCTAGCCAATCAGGTTTAGAATTTAATCAGCAGTAAATTAACACCACGTGCTCGCCCCACTAGTCACATGCCTTGCAGCCTGGCAGTGAAGAGTGATGGTAATCAACTTTCACAAAACTAAAATACAATTATTGCTGTTGTCACAAGGTCTTTCTATCCTTGTAAGTAGTTTTGAGCAGGTGTAATCTTATCAAAAATGAAGTAAATTAGTGTGCGTGTAAATATACTTTTTGCGCAGTAACAGGACTGTCATTGCACAAGATTTCGTTAAGTTTTGAGCTGGATATATTCTGTCTTACTAAAGTATAGAGTGTGCATTTTTGAAGTTTGAAGATCCTCCCTTATCGAATGATCCCTTTGAAGCGACATCATGAGTACGTTGGTGCAGGATAAAGGTCGTTTATGTTGCCAAGAACCAAATATCTAAGTAGTTTAATTCTTGTCAAATTTTTTTGGTGGGGTGTAGTACAAATTTGACGAGTAATACAGTTTGTGCGCGTTCTAAATTTGCGTCATGAACCATTTGGTGTTATGTCAGGTTGTTTGTGTGACTTCCAACGTTCAGTCAAGATCTGTCCTAAAATTGTAAAAGTAAAACCATACACATCTCCCATTGTGTACGAGTTGGATATTTCGCAAGTCTAAATTGCTTCGTAGCAGTTGGAGAGTGTATCGAGACAACAACCAGCTCTTCCAGCAAGTTGTTTCTGAGAATTAAGCCTGGCATTGTCAGTTGTCATTAAGTTTCCTTTGCCCGCAATCTTACCAGTGTTTGCAACAGCCATTTATAACCGAGAACCCATTAGGATTCTGTTTTATTTGGTTTCAATATAACTTCAAACTTCAAGTCTCTATTTGGTTCAAAAGGAACACATTTTCTGTTGAAAAACATCGATTCTAAGTGTTGTAGTGGAATGCTGTTGAATCTCTTGATTTACGTCATTCTGAAAAAAATGAAGAATTTACATGTTTATTTATAGTGTTTATTATAATTGGGTTGAACTGGCATCTTATAGTTATGGAAGCGCTGACTAAGCACCTTAGTCGCTTGAATATATTCTGGTAACATCAGCTAAAATTGTTATACCTTCAACGCGAACTTTAGATGTCTCGTAGAATAGCTCTTCAGGATCAAGCTTATATTCTGAAATAACAATGTGCGTAAAAATGACTTAATTTCAGTTGATAACTTAAATGGTTATAAAAACAAGTATTCTCAACAGAATAGTTCTGACCTCCTTCATTGTTTCTTGTCATCGTTATTACACCTCCATGAGAAGCAAGTATTTTGAGTTTGGTGTTGAGCGAAGTAACAGTTGTGCGTAGATAGCATCCGTTATCAATATGGAACTCTACAGAATAGAAGGCGCGTTTTCAGTAAAGCAAACTCGAATAAATAACATTATTTTCATAGCATTTTACCTCCATTCGGTCTCCTGTAGACTGTAATAACTCCATGCGTGGGGATCCAGATTTTAACGATTTCGTAGATACATCCTGGTGGACAAGGGGTCCTAGTTTGATGAGGCTTAGACATTTTCACTTCAAATTCTTGTTTGTTGAAAGTTGGTATAAGTTGACTGTTAAGTTTTCAGTATCCTTTTTCGAGTGTAGCAGGGATGGTGCGGGCCAATCTGATATAAGTTATACCCATCTATCAAAGTTGCTTCAGACTTGACTGTCAAATTAGGGAGTTGACATAATTTGAGCCAATCATGGATAGGGTGAATTTAGTATTTTGAGCATACAAAAGCTCTGATTGGTTAGTCTAGAACGTTGCTTTCCCAGAAGATGCTTAGCTGGTCATTCTTAGAAATTCTGTTTTTCAATAGGCATTATTTTTGTTTGAGCGCACTGAAAAATCTGGTTTAAGTGTAAGTTCTGGTGTAGGGTCTTGATCCTCAATTATGTTCAGGTTTTAATATAGGTGTTGCAATCAGTTACGAAGGTGCGACTCGCATACTTTGCACTCTAATCTTAAATTATCTTCGCAAACTGATTTCTCTTTTTCCCCGCGTTTATAAAGTTGGTGTTTATTTGTTTTAACTGCATTTGATAGTCTCTTGGTGACGTCAAGGCAGCCGTGATTTTATGGTTTTGCTGACGGCAATGTCCATGATTTGCCCTCGCCATTTCTGCTTTATTTCCTTCACCACAGTCTAAACGTATTACGGTACACACCAAGAAGCTACCAAGAGCTTCGCACCTTCTACCTTCATTGAAAAGTTGCCAAGAGTACGCGTAGGTACTGCTAGAGTAAAGACAGATTTATTTTTATCTGGCTATAGATAACAGGTTAGTTGTAATGATGATAAGCGAGTTGTGAGGACCTTTTTTGGGCGTCGTAATAAACAGATCAGCTATGCAAGTGATTTATGATTAAACGCAGCATGACACCTGCGCGGGCTGTGAGTGTGCACAGTTCACCCGAATTGTGCTTACACAGTAGATTTCTCAAAGTCGCGCGACGTCAGCTTTAGAATATGCAGCTATTTTTAAGAAGTTTGAAGAGATTGTGCATTTGTAAATACCACGACTGAAAGGAACTGTGGGTTGTACTAAAAGCTACTGCTGAAAAAGGGTGAAATTTGTGTTAAGCGGCAGCTAGCTGTTTGAATTACCATGAGTGAATGAAGTGCGTTATATTTATTTGACCTTTCTGGCAATCCACAGTTTCTTGCGGTTGTGGCATCCAGTCACATTGCGCAATGGCAACCTTTTTCGAAGTAACTGTTATATAAGATACGTTTTTCTGAAAAGTGTTCTTCCAGTCTCACCAGTAAAGTTATTTCCGTAATTGTCAGGTGGACGCGTGTAGTGTTACATTACTCCGACTTGGTAAACAACTTTGGGTCAATGGAAATTTTATGAATTCCTCCCACGCCACTTGAACTGAAGAACTGTCTGAATCGTAATATGGCAACAGCATAACTTTAGGTGAGCCGTTCTTTTCAAATTTTGATTGTATATACTCCTTAAATAATTTTCCGTTCCATCAGTAGTGCTTAGTGCCAAAATAAGTTTAGTCTAAAACGCTTTAATTCATGAGATATTAGAGTTATATCTTATATTGTTTATTTAGCAAACTGAAGTCCCAGGACGTTTACAGATAAAAGGCGAGATATATAAATGAAAATTAGCGTAGTTTGAGAACTGTCTGTGAATGGTTGGAATTTCTGATTACATATACATATAGATTTAGATTATTTATTTTCGTTAGAAGAAATTTCTGTCCTGTTCATCCAACAAACTCGTCGTCTTTGTGCTTCTTCTTCTAGTGTATCCTGTTCAGTCAAGTTTGGTCCTACCAAGGCCGCTCCTTTTCTGTAGGAAGAAAAACAACAACCTCTAAGTTTTCACTTATTTGTCAGTGCGAAATATCCACGAATGCTATCGCTTACATCGTTATGATAGACACACTTGCATGACAAACTGAAGAGTTTAGTTCCTGTCAGCCATCGTTACTCAATCGTAGGATGAATAGTCAGTTTCTCTGTTCTTGTTGAACTTTGAAACACTTAATTTTTTTCTCTTGGACTTTTCATTTTTGATTTGTAAGTAACATTAAACGCCAAGTTGTTTTTCCCACAAATAAGCGGAATGTTAAAGGTTTTCGTGTAACAGTGCAACGTTTGGATTTTATCTTTGGTTCTCTTACTCGCTTTAATTAATTGACACGTAGCATGAATTGGAAGCAGAAGCAAGTGCAGTTTCTCAGCCTAGAGAGTAGATGAATTGACACATAGTATGAATTGGAAGCGGAAGCAAGCGCAGTTTCTCAGCCCAGAGAGTAGATGAATCGACACGTGGTATGAATTGGAAGCAGAAGCAAGTGCAGTTTCTCAGCCCAGAGAGTAGATGAATCTGATTGCTTCTCGCTCGTTTGTGATTAAATCTATACATTTTCTTTGTCAGATTGCAATTGCAGACATAGATTTTCTAAATCTTGCCAACAGTATCACACACTGTTCGTATCTGAGAGTATATAAAAAAATTCTTGTATGATAATTTCTCATATTTTCTGTTTGTATTCTTGTACACAAAGTCTTTATGTAGATTTGAAAATGGCTTTGGTTGTTATCTTTAGTGTAAGTAGCTTAATGTATATTTTCCGTATTACTGACACACAAAATTGTGTAGCAGGGCTCGAAAAATCCACTAGTCTGACACCCGGGGCAAGCAAATAATCGAGTCGGGCTAGCAATACTGAAACCATTCATGCCCGACGGGCTAGCAGATTTCTTGACAAATATCAATAAATTTTACATCTCAAAGAATGGTAAGAAAGCTTCAAGGTATTTTGCTTTATAGTGTAAAATTCGTGAGTTTAAAGTAACACATCTTCATAACAATTTCCGCGGTAAATCTTTGGCAAACGAATGATTTTCGCCAACGCGTGACAGTCGTTCGATTCGTGAATTAGGCGCCCGCCGCACCGTTTCGGTTGTTAACTGTGTCATGGACGCCTCGAATCGTTGAATCGAGTGTGTACAAATAATTTGCAAGAGAAAACGGCAACAGAGAAGACGGACAATCAAACAAAAGGAATGCTGTGGCCTGACATCGCGTTGAGCCAGACCAAGATCAGAAAATGAACAAAAAGCACGATGGAGAAATAGGAGCACACGCGATTCTTGGCTTTCATGAATTGTATTTTTAATACTAAGTAGTATGTGCCACTGCCATTGTCATTGCCATTGTAAGTTGCAAAATTTGAGTCTTGATTGTTAACCATGAAAACTTTTATTTGTGAATCATTTTACTTGCACTTACTGTTTCACTGTTCTTTCACTGTTTCACACTTACTTTCACACTTGGCTTATCTTGCGTACTCGATCCCTTCCACTGACTCGCCGATGATCCGTTGCTGGAGAGGGAAATATTAAGACAATAAAGTTGATGAGACAGCTTTTTCTTCACTCTGTGAATATCAGCGCTAATTTCTACGGGAGGACTTTCAAATGGTGTACTTACTTCCATCACTATATATAATAATGTCAAATACGTCTTTCTCGCCGTGCGAGCTCGTGTTTAGTTCAACTCGGAGCCTTTGTATTTCGTGTCGTGGTGGCAGTGTGTATGTTGGGGTCTCGAATACACCTCTAGCGTAATAACGATCATCCATTTCTTCGTCTTTCGATTCTTCAATATGCAATAGCAGTGTTTAACCGTTTCTTCTGTCCGAGTTTTATCTTCTTGTTGAGAACTACTGCTTCAGTGGATTTTTATACCGACTAAGAGCTATTTTCAGGCATGTGTCGTAATCGTTTTCAGCCAATCACCAGTTTGGACTTTGCGTCTTGTCGTTTTGTACTAAATATAGAATTCACGTATATCCGCAAGTTTTGGCGCGCGTAATTAGCATACACGACAAGATGTTTGCAAACAAATTTTCAAATATAGGGGAATAAACTCTTAACTTTTAGCGTTTCTACATTCGAATTTTTAGCAAGGCAGCTGACCAGGCCATGGCGCATAGCATTTCACTCTTGCAAGAGTAGCGCCGTATGATCACTAAAGTGTATCAATCCAAAGATTATTTACAGCAGTGAGTTGGTGTTTAGATTATGATATGTTGTGATGGATATGCTTGTTATTGGGTTTTCCTCTGCTGAACTTGAAGTTATTGGTGTTCCCCAACAACGGCAAACGATTTCGATGATATCGTCCCACTCTACGAATGAATTTAACAACTGACAGACATTGTTGAAAGGGGGACAGTAGAACTACTATTTAAACCGTATATTGCCAAACTTGTTTCCTTCAGATTATACCTTTTTATTTATCTTTTTCCACTTCTTTCTTCATGTAGATATCGACAGAATTGGACGGTTGTGCTATGTTGTTTGGCTGTTACCTTCAACTTATTTTCAATTCTTTTCTCAAAGATCCGCGCAAATGAACTACTGCGAGTCGGTTTATTTGATCTACGCTTCTTAACATCATGACAAGAGAGCGTCGATGGCGGATGAAATGTTTTTTTTATTTTACTATCCGATGTATGAGAGGTGTGACTGTCTGGCTTTCTATTTTGTGATGACAAATTAGTTTTTATACAAAAGGTTCAATTGAGTAACGGGAGCTATTTCGGGAAACATGACAAACAGATAAGTTTTGCAAATTATTTAAAATTGAACGCGGCACGACGTCTACTAGGGTCATGAGAATTTGAACAGCAATCAGAAAGGTACAATGAATCAATATTAATGAGGAACGCCTTCAGTGTACCCACGTCATGATGGTTTCTTTGCGCAGGCAGTGTTGGGTTGCTTCATGCAATTACGCATCTTTGAGACGTGCATACAGTTAGCCTTGCGAGAGGATTAACTTTTTATTCTTAAACCTGAATGTGATGAAATAACTGGCGAAATAAGCTTTTGCTGAACCCAACTGACCAATAAGTGTATTGAAAGTGCAGATTTTTATAGGATACCTTCATTCTTTCATTCATTCATTCATTCATAAATCGAGCAAAGCATGACAAGCACAAAAGTTTACGCAAGGACAATATTTTATTATGTTTACAGTGACATCTAACCAATTCGACACGCTTGCTTTTGCTGAACTTAGGAACTCAACGATACGTTTTCAATGCTAAAACCAAAACTAGGCAGTTACGAGGTTTCCTACCTCGTTATGTACATGAACTGAGTTTGTTGGTTATATTTTTTAGCGATAAAACTTAATGAAGAATGATTAATGTTGTGCGATCAGTTTGGTTTCCTTCCAGATTGTCCATTCGCTTTTCTAATTTAAACATTGCGTCAAACATGTAAACTTGTTCTTATTTCATGGTCAATAAATTTCGTTATTCTGTCATTATGTCCTTGTCTTCGCAAGTATTCATGTTGCACCGCCATGATTTCCTGTAACAAACAAGAACATCCAGCTTCACTATGCGAGATCTAGTCAATACTATGATACCATACCAAATGCATAACATTTCATGGTTTGAAACCTTTTTATAGGACGATACGAAAGTCATTCAAAATTAGTCCTTAATCTTACGAAAGCAATATTTTCTTTGCCAAAGGTTTCTTTTGGAACCGAAAA
>JANSTQ010144171.1:0-10886 GCA_026167885.1 Bergia puertoricense
GGATCAGAGTTATTTACATCATGCTCCCAGAGGACAGGCAGATGAAGAAAGTGTTTGCTAAACAAATCCACTCAAGGCAGGAGAAGAGGCAGTTAAATATTCAGGTTTGCATTTTAAATTCTTGGAATTAACCAGTTCTTTCTTGTTTTTTACAATTGAATTTTGGCATTATTGTTCTACAATCTCTGAACCAGGCCTAATACTGTCAAAAAATAGTTGGTGAAATGTTTCCATTTGTCAATATTTTGTTGTTCTGTTTAGACAACTGTCATCAAGGGGCCAATGGATCTGTTGACTTATATCAAAGCTAGCATGCTGCCACCATACTTGGGAGGTTTCCTGGTTTATGATCACAAAGCATGGGTTAAGTTACAGAAGGTATTAATTAATGGAATACACATAATGTATCTTAGTTTTGTATTGTAACTGTAAATTGAGCTCAACCTTAATTTTTTGCTTTACCCAGGGAGATGGGGGGAGGGGGGTTTTAACCCCCCCCCCCTTTTGCAAAACTATAGAGTTAGCAAGATAGAATCTCTTAGGCTTCCCATAAGATGTATCATGTAACATGCATAGTATATTGATACAAGTTATGACCACTCTGTAGTAATGATATATTATATGCACAACTCCAACAAAATTAATATCTAACAACACAAATTTATCAGAACCGATTTCAAAATACTCTTTCTAAAATAAACAAGAACTTTGATACACCGAGTTTTATCTTTAGTTTTTTCTTTCATTTCAGAGGTTGGAAGAATTCTATCAAATGATTGATGACATTATGGAGTATCTTCCAACTGCTGTGAACAAAATGAAGGAGATTAGACAACTGATCAAACAAAACACAAGTGTTAATTATGGCACGGAGGATGGAGGATTCCTGCAGAGAGTTCAGACAAAGAAGATACAAATTTACAAGTAAATTATTATAACTTGTGTTTCATACTGAATGATTTATCAGTGGTGCTCAGGCCCTCCAAGGGGGGTGCTGTTGTCGCTTTTCGCTTTGTAAAAAAGATTAATGTCGCCTCAAAAAACAAGCCAATGAAAAAGAAATGTCACTGTCGGTTTTTATCAATTATTCTCAGTAAATTCTTGTTGCTTGTCGTTGATTAACAGGAAGTTTGTTGCCTATTTCTTAGGCCATGTTGCCTGTCACATAAAACCCTTGGAAGGCCCCAGTGGTGCACTCTTTATCCTCCTTCTAATATCAATATATATGTAATAAGAGTGACTGTGTACTTTTTGAAAAGAGTTATTTCTTACTAACTATTTTGTTGTTTTGAGTAGTTGTATATATTTAGTGCTGAATTTTGTGATTACGTTGTTAACATTGTCAGTTTTGTGAGTCAAGTAATGATATTTTATGAGCCAGCTATGGGTAGAGATAAGTATATAGGCTTACAATGTATAGTGAGAGACAGGGCTGGAAACTATGAGGCATGCTCATGATTTAAAAATCTTGACCTTTAATTGAGTCAGGTCTTTTCCATAAAACTGTCAAGTCCCATCTTACTATATTTTCCATTTGTTGGCACTGTTCAACCCAAGAGAAATTGTTCCTGACCAGCTTTTTTTAACAGAAAGGTGAGACAGAGTAGCTTTAATCCATAAGCAGGGCCAGTCTGGTTAGAATCATTCCTGTTTGTTGTTGCATTCTATTTGAGGACCAACCAGCCTTAATGAGTGGAAGGCGTTCTAAGTTAGGTTCCATGCAGCTTTCTTGACAGTTGATTTACCAACTGACTGAACAGTACCTTTTCACTGGGCATGCCACATTACAAACCTAAATGATTTCTCCCATTTCATCACATTTTTCCCTTGTTTAATCAGTCTCTCTCCTAAAACAGCAATATCAACACAAAACAACATCAAATCTTGAATCACACTGTGTGTTTCTGTTTGTTTGTTTGTTTGGTATAAAATTTCATTAATTTTTGCAGGGTTCATACCTGATCCAGGCTTCAAAAGTCCTTCAATTTTGAAAAAAATTGCCCAATCCCATGAAAAGCCCTTCAATTTCTTCTTCCTGCTGTCTTTGCATGAAGTTTGCAATTAGAACAACATACTGTGGATCCTTAACCCTTTCAGCCCCAGCCAGTTTATCAACATCTATTTTCTCCTTACATTATCAAGACAAAATAAGTCATTTAGTTGTGAGAATAAAGGAATCATCACACTGCAACAAGGTATGTGTGATGTGAGGTTAGCACAGTTGGTAAGATATCTGACTGCCAATCAGAAGGTCCCGGGTTTGATTCCCAGCCTGGTGGAGGGTTGAACTTTTGGCGACCTTCTTCCGCCACATCATCCACAGACAGGGATGTTAAGCCATTGGTCTAGTTTCCCGAAATGCTATCTCAGAGGACTTAAAAGAGCCCACACACTTCTCAAAAAGAGTAGGGTAATCCCGGTGTTGTGGTGAGGGCCACATGGGAGAGTACGTCCTATGGATGTAAATGTGTTACCCTCAATAAATAAAGTGTCTTTACTTTACTTTACTTATATTTAGTATGAAAAGCCAAATTCTCCCAAACTATTTAAAAAGAAAATATTGATACAGTTTAGGAGAGTTTAGCAACACGTCAAATGTCATGCTTGGGGTTGAGAGAGTTAAAAATGGTTTAAATTAACTATACCATGAAACTGATGATATGCGTGAGAAACCCAGTCACTGAAGTGGTTTTAATAATATTTTGGAAATTTAGGTTCAAACGATTTTCTAATGTTTTGTTTGATTGTTATAGGGAGCTGTACCTCAATGAAGCTATTACAGAGGCTGAGCAACTGTTAGAGTGTGTCGAAAAACCACACACAGATGAAGTTTTCTCTTCTATGGCAAAGAAAATGCTATTTGGTCCTATGACGGCCACCTTAAAGCCATTGTACAACAAGTTGCAACATGCCAAGCAGAGACTGGACAGCGTGTGGAGGGGCTCGGAAGCACAGGTGTCCCAGAGAGATGAACAGGGTTATACATCACCCACTGGTACTCAGTCTAGTTCGCAACAAGTGCAAGTCAAGAAAATCAACAAGGTAGAGGGTGGCTTATTTACAAATGTACATAGCATGTACTAAAGTTAAACTGTTATCGCGATTGTACAAATATTTTAGACATGAATAATGATGTCAAGAATCCCCAATAAACTTGCATCGATTTATTGGTGATGTATTTATTAAACTTTACAGCATTTGTCATACAATGATGTATGGATTCCTGACTTGTAAACTTTGTCACATTTACATTGTGAAGTAAAGAATTTACGTATGCAATTAAAGGGCATGTCACAGTTCACACATTGTACTTCATATTCCCTTGTCACCAGCTCACTTTATTTATATCTTCTGACAACCAGCCTGACAACATTCTTCATATTATATAGTGTGCAGTTTTGAAAACTTTACTTTTTAGTCTGGAAAACGTTCTATTCCTAAATATTTAAATTAATGTAGTCCTTGAGGAATTGGTAGTAAAATGCATTACCATGCTTAAATTTCTCCACATTGTTTCAAAGTCAAGGTTCTCCTGGTTCATATACCACTTTCAGTATGGCTTTATGGAACGTTTTTGACGAGAAAGACTGAGGTGCAGCTCAGATGCATGTAAGCTGAATGGAATGTACTTCTCAAATTTAAACTAACGATTCACATGGTCATAGAAAAGTAAGGGAAAGTCATGTGGAATTTGAAACTAAGTTTTCCAACCCTGGAAAACTCATGGGATTCAGGAGAATAACTAGATCGTGCAAAGCCATGGAATTTCAACATTTTGGTCATGTTAGATTCCGGCTATTGCAGGTTAAAGTATAAGAATCATAAAACAATTGCCAAAAAAGAAATATGGTTGAAAACAGCGAGGAAAAAGATCTTTCTTACAATATAAGTCATGGAAAATGATGTATGATCATGGGAAAGTCTTGCTACCAGTACATGGGACATATGGAGAGGTGTTAAGGAGGTTAGCAGATATCCAAGACAGGGTGCGGATTAAGGATTTTGTTTGACCTACAAATTTTCTTATTGCTTTGGGAAATAAGAATGATTGCTTATAAGTTATTGTTCGAAATTTGTGGGCTGCTTAGTTTCTGGCCTACAAATTTGAAGTTTTGTTCCACTTTTTGTCATTTGTAAGCCCATAATTCTTACTCTGCAACAGGAAAAAGCTAAAAGTACAGTAGAATGCAGAAGAGGTGGTCAAAACAGATAATCTAATTTTTTGTTGTTATTTAACGCTCAGATATTGAAATGGATTCATGAAGAGGGAGAATTGTATCTTGATAGTCACAGCAAAGTTGGGGACTCTGTCAAAACTGCACTGTTGGCCAAACTTAAATTCGACAGAGAGTTTTATCACACTGCAAAGGTACCATCTATATTGTTGTTGTACACTGCTCTGAGTAAGTGTAGGTCGCCTTGTTATTTTAACTTGTGGTCTTTGAAATGCTGTCAGGTATTAAGTACATGTATGTAAATGTACTTTTGTTTTGATGTTGAAAAGTGTTACGGGTACATCAGCACTTAATGCATCATTGTGATTCCGATTTCTTGTCAGCATGATCTATTTATGTTATGTTAATCTGTATTTGACTCTGTAAGTGCATTGAGGTACCAAAATGCGTCTTTAAAAACTGATATTATTATTATTATTACGATTATTAAAAATGTACCCAGTTTGATATTTTCTAAAATTTATATTTTGCGGCAACCATATTGTGAAAACTTGTATTTGCTACTCTGTTAATCAATGGCTCAAATTGTCGTAGTAAAGTGGTGGAATTTGAAAATACGTTTTTCAGGCCTGAAATTGAACATTTGCCTCGTCTGATTTTTCAATATCCTTGCAAATTAAAACATTAAAACCATAAACAAATGCTATCCCTGAATATCAACATCTGCTTCTTCTGTAAGCTAACAGCTGAAAATCCTGGAAAGATTAACTTATTCTCGAAATTATCAGTCTTCCTTAATGCAGAACCGCAATCATGTACAGTAGTTAAACTGTCTACATGGATCTTTTTAGTAAAGATGCTTATTTTTAGTCAAGATTGAGAATATAAGTGGTAACTGGATAGATTTTTGCACTGTTTTAAGCAAAAACAGATGATCAAAGTTGGTGAAATCCGCCAGTTTCGATGGTGATTTTTAACAGATGCTTTGCAAATTTGTCAAATGTTCAAACTGCTTTTCCCCTTCTCCTCTGGCCTTTTAAATTATAAAATAAAATTACAATTTTAGATCGAAAATATATGTATAGTTGTTGCCACACACAGTTAAATTTTCTTAATTGTATCCATGTTTTACTTCATTTCTTGAACAGCAAGTGGTTTCTGAAGGGAAAGAATGTCTTATCGAGGTTGAAAAGATTGTCAAGAGAGGCCGGACAGATGACAAAGCTCTAAACACACTTGTACAGACTCTTACAAGTGTCCTCGAAAACTTTTGGAATAAAGTGGAAGATCGGCTGAAGTTACTTGAGGAATATCACGCCTTTTATGTCATTTTGGAAAAGGTAATATATTATTTAATTGATAATCTCAATGCACTTTTTACTGGACGATCAAAATGGGTTGGTGTTAGCGATATTGAAATGGTTCACTCTGGACATATATACCTAATTTAGTCAAACTTTGACCGTAAGTACAAAGTGTGCTTGCTTTAACTCAGTACCTTCAAAAGTTACTGCCTATTTTAGAAGAGCGCTAAGCTTGAATTTTTTTAATTTCGACGAGTGCAGAACAACCCCTTTCTTTGCAAGAAGTTCGATATTTGGTGCTTTTAATCGAGTTTGGCGTCCTTTTCATCACAAGAACGGATATTGAATGGTCCCTGCGAACATGTGAGGACAGCAATATTTTTTTGTGACCATGAACATTTTTACTGTTTACCATGCCAGCAGTGAACACTTTGAAAAAGAAATCGCCAGTAATGGGTGTATAACATACATACTGCCACAATTGTTTTACCAGGCAGAAACGTGGTATGACAAAGCATCAAAGTTTTGGCCAGCACGGTCTTCTCGCAGCAGCTCCCCTGCAGACTATATTCTGACTCCTTCTTCCTATAAAGATGTAAAGGAATATGAAGAACAGCTGATGGAATTCTTCCACACCAATCCTCCCCTCCCCCTTGGGGAGCTGACAAGGCTCAACGCACTGGCTAGCAAGATCCCTAACATACAACACAGAAACCAGGCTAGATTGTTGGCCAGTCGATGTAAAGAACTGGACAAGATTATCACAGCTAAGGAAACGCATCTTGTGGAATTTAGCACAAAGGGGTCCAGGTAAATTGTTCTTTTAGTTTTGATCAATTATTGCCAGTTTCCTGTCTCTCACTCTGTCTACCAGTCAACATATCGTTACATGTATATGCCTCCGTTATCCAAAGACACATTCTCCCAACCATCTGTCGATTGGTTTATCCCTTCCTCCCTTCCTCCATCCATTCATCCATCCACCCATCCATCCATACATTCACCAACACAACCATTTGCCTATCCATTCGTCTATCCACCTGTGTCTGTCCACCCATCTGCTAATCTAAAAGAACTAAAAAGTAGGAAATTGGTTTTTGTTGACGAGCAAATTAAGAGCCGAGCCTGATCAACGTAGCTAGCACAAGAGCTAACTCAGGATTTCTTTTCTAATGTCTACCTTGAAAAAGAAGAATACAGTGCGTCTTTTATTGCTGAATCATTTCGATATCTGCCTATTAGTTTTAGATGTGTTTCTCCACTTAATTAAACATCTTTAAATAAAAGAGTTGCACAATAATACAATTTTATTAATACCATTACATTTGGACTGTACCTAACTGCTAAATACATACCTATTTGTTTTACTGTCTACTTGTCTAAACATGCTTTTATCTCCAAACTGACTGCCTCGTACCTACCGACCCATCTTCCAAACTTCCTACCACCCACCTTTGTACCTCTGTTATTAAAGTATGTACAAATTCCAATAAGCTTATAGAATAATTACCCATTGTCTCCAATCTAAGAACGTGAAACTGCTTCCTTTGGATTTGGTATTCGAAACAAAGTTTTGGTTGACAAGAAGAGTCAAGTGACACTCCACTTCAGTGTTGCAGTGGTTATTATTAAGACTGTGAATTCAAACTGTGGTAATTAATAGTCTCTTGTTTCCCTTAGTTATTAAAAATGTATTATCACAGTTTCATCTTTGCTTACCAATCATTTATTAGCACTTTACCACGAGGACGCACGAACCAGTCAAGAACAGTTCCTAATGGTGATGTAAGATATCATTCTTCAACTCTTGGAGTTGGACGAAGCTTTACCAGAAGTGAGCCCTGGCTCGCTGGTAGGGAGGATTCTGTATCACAACACTCTGCTCCCATAACACACACCAGAATGAATCTCTCAACACCACCTGACAGTGCATCGTCTTCATCAGCGGGTTATGCATCAGTTGGTTCAGATGCTTATGTCTCGAGGGTTACGCACAGAGGATTTTCAAGGACAATGAACACGCACCATTTACTTGAGGATGAAGTTGACGATACGAAGCCATTGAGCCATGACAGGCTGAACCAAACCTGCCCCCCTGGCCTTAGTGGGTGCTACATTCGACAGCGACAGCATGCGCGTACCAGGCCCAAGGAAAGTTTGAAGAAGGTAATTTGGGATACACTTGTCATTTCACTAGGGTTAATTAATCAGCTCAGGCCCCAGTGTAGAGGATATGACAGACCTTGTACATCTAGGATAATACCTTTCTGTTCGAAAAACTTTTTTCGTTTTAAATGCTTACGGGGGAAAATTTAGAATTAGCGTGTTAATGCGCCTATCTACAAAGCTGACAGTGCGTCTGGTATTTGTATTTGGTATCTTTTTGGCAGCCATTTTCATCAAAATTGTTGGTACAGTTTCATTGAGCAACTACAATTTATTTATTTCTTCAGGGAAAATCAATTGATTGACACAAAAAAATACAAAGCCATAAAATCAGTTTTCAGAAGCTACTGTTGTAGAGGTCCCTGATGCGGCGGTATACGGTGTCTATTATTTGTTTATCTTAGTATGAATGCAACCTGAACTGTGCGTTCACTTGCCTATCTGAATATTTACAGATTAGCTAATCTTTTGTTTGTTAGTAAAGAGGTTGTCAGAACGCTACAATCTCAAAATTATCACCTCAGCTGATAATTGCCTAAGGTTTTAATATAGACACGTTTTATTGCTGCTTCTGTTAGTTAGTTCTGTTAGTGTGTGCAATGTTAGCTCAGTCGATAAGATCCCAGTCTGCTAACTTGAAGTTCCCGGGTTCGATTCCCAGCCTTGGCCATGGGGTTGGATATTTAGGTGACCTTCTTTCGCCACACCGTCCTTGGACAGGGACGTTAAGCCGTTGGTCCCCCAGATAGATGAAGAGCCACTCTGTGGAAATGCCGTCTGAGTAACGCCATTATTATTATTATTATTATTATTACTGACAAGTAATTTGACTTTCAGAGTCAAGGTAATCGAACAACAAATCGTCATCCACCCGTCCGACAAATGGCACAGGAATTAGATGAAGCATCATCCTCATCATCCCCAAGTCTCATTTCCTCAAATCACAAAAAGCCCTCACTTGATGATGAACTCTATAAAGAACAACTGTTGCTTGAGAAGGAACTGGCGGATCTTAAACTGAATGGTTATGTTAGTAGTATAAATTCAGAAAGAGAGCAAGCACGTTCCACTTCTTCCCATCTGTCATCAATGAAAGAGTCTTCCAGTGGACCGTCTAAAAAATACCCCGTAAAACACACTGTAAAAGATTCTTGCAAACGAGCTCGAGCTCCAGAGCTTTTATCAGATGATTCAATCGATCGTGAGGTTGAAGGACTTCTTGATGAGTTATGTGGTTCACGGGAGCTTGGACATAGCAATCCCCGTGGCTCTTCTGGTCATTTTGCAGGTAGAAACCTTCCTTCGAAGACCCTACAGGATGACACAATGTTCTTAAATGGTGCACCGATACAGGCTTTTAGTGGTTACACACGTGGCAACGGCACAGGTCTTTTCCATGAGCCCCCAGCATTCTTCATGAAACAAGACCTATCTCGCACATATCCTACAATGGAGCACTCATTGCGATACAAGCTCCCCCTGGAACGCTCGGCTCATCACAAATATCCAGCTATTGTAGTAACCAATGAACAAGAAGCAGCAAAAGAGTTTCTAACTTTCAGAAAAATAGAACAATTTTTGAAGGAAAAAATTAAACAACAGCGGCAATTTCTTGAGCAGAAGCTTGATGATGTTACTCGACAAGATGTGGAAGAGCAGTACTTTGATGCCCAAGAAGAACTCTGTAGAGTTGAAAAAACGCAGGTATATCTTTGTGGCTTTCTAACGCAAGCTCAAGTCAAGTGGCTGCTGAAAAATGGCACACAATCACAAGGCACTTCGAGAAAACTCCGCCAGATTCAGTCTGTAGACCCCACAATGTTGGATTATTTTTCACATGGGTTACAGAATGGAGACCATTACTTACAACATGCCGTTCCACCCAATGTGAGTCGGCGCTTGCACACTGCAGAAGCAGAGCCTTCAGAATACAATGTTGAAACTGATAGAAAACCTGCACCTCACATTAACGTGATAAATGCGGAGCTTCCAGATATGGACGATACAATGCCGTGTAATTCTCTTTATACGCACTTGCTAAATACCAGTATGGCTGTGCATGGTCCCCGACAAGCACTGGATGCAGCTTCCGTTGCATCCAGTGTACGGTCAGTTCAGAGCGACAAACAGACACAGACAATTATGGACCAGCACACACAGACAGATCCCGCTGCGAGGAACGGCACTGTTAGCAACAGTGTGACCTCCTACACTGCGGACCGATATTCTGATCCTGAAGCACAATATGTTGCTAAAAGTGACAGTAAATCAATGGCTTACAGCCATACTAGAGATATACAACCAACAGAGGCTACTGAACGGGATAGGAAGCTGCCTCGTTCTTCCGAAAGCACAGCAAAGGAAGCCAAGAGTACCAAGGTCGCTTTGGGTAAAGCTGGAAAACCTCCAAGTTTTGATGATTCCGAGGTATTAGTTTTGGATATTTACTCCTCTTATTTCGTTACTTGTAGATAAATAACTGTGACTAAAAACAAAAGTGTATTACCAGAAGGCTTACTGGGTACCACCTGCGTGCGTAGGATAACTTATCTTTTTAATACTCTTTAGTTACTTACAACATTACAATTGATAGTGGTGGTGTTGGTGGCGGTGGCGTTGTTTTGTTACAGAAAACTGGTCCTGTATAGAAATGGTTGTTTCCGAATAAACTTTGTGATAATTCTTGAGCCTACCAAAAACCATTAAAGTACTCACACAAATTGATGAATTCAAGAGCACATAAAATTAAGAGGTTTTACACTTTTTGCTATGAGGAAGTGCAGGGATTTTGTCTGGACTACAGATTTTTGCGTGAGGACACTACAATGTTTCCATAATGAAATAAGTTTTCTCTGTAGGCTGCTTAGTTTTTAGCTTAGCAATGTTAAGTTTGTTCCATTTTTTGGCATTTGTTGGCCCTTAATTGGTACCATGGTGAGTAACTGCGTACTTATTGAATTTTGTGATTAAGTTGTCGACAGAGTCGATATAATGAATCAGGTATTGATTTACGAGGCAGCTCGTTATAGGCTACTCACCAGGAAAACGCAACTGTCGCATTCAATTTTCTTTTTCCCGCCGGCGCGAAAACTAATTGACGAGTGCACCGGAAGTGACGTAAAATCTCGGCGGTACGTAGGACTACACGAAAAGTCCCTGGCGTCACGGAGTCCGCTTCCCCTCCCCTGGCTGGGGGTAAGAATAAGTGTATTGGTTTAGAGTTAGAGCTAGACTATAAGAG
>JANSTQ010144215.1:0-12500 GCA_026167885.1 Bergia puertoricense
CACTTTCTAAATTATTTTTAGGGAATGTTTATAGCACAGTAAGTGGTCAAATTTTTGCCTGTAACCAGTTTATATATTTTGACAACCCAGTACTGCAATTATAATCTTGCATTCTTGCATTACCATTAGATAATAGATAGCAGTTTTAATTTTCCTTAGTTTCATTTTAGTTTTAATTTTCCTTAGTTTCATTTTTGTTTTAATTTTCCTTAGTTTTATTTTTGTTTTAATTTAATTTTCCTTAGTTTCATTTTTGTTTTAATTTAATTTTCCTTAGTTTCATTTTTGTTTTAATTTAATTTCCTTAATAGTTTCATTTTTTTTAAAATTTTCCTTAGTTTCATTTTTGTTTTAATTTTCCTTAGTTTCATTTTTGTTTTAATTTAATTTCCTTAGTTTCATTTTTGTTTTAATTTTCCTTAGTTTCATTTTAGTTTTAATTTTCTGTAGTTTCATTTTCTGTACTTTTTTTATCAGTTTTAGATTTTGTCCAAATGTTTATAAAGTGCCAGTGGACTTTCTCAAGGATATGTGTACTATATAAGTTTAAATTTTCTACTATAATTTCTATTTATTACTCAGAACAAAATCCCAGAAGGGGGGAAGGAAAAAAATAAAGCTAAACACTAAACATAAAATATTAAATTTTAGCCGTATTTGGTGCCTTAGAAAATAGCGATGTCCTGTGGTGTGAGTTAGCACAACTTTACAAACATTGAACAATAAAACAAACAATCTATTTTACTAAGTATATACAAATATTAAAGCAATTGAAGACACCAGTACAAAAACGAAGTAAGTGACTTTTGACCAATTTCTCAATTCTCCAAAGGTTCCTCAGTTTTTGTCTTAATGATATTAGGGAGAATTTAAGTTTTAATCTGAAGTCACTTACATCGTTTTTGCACTAGACTCTTCAATTTAGAATTGTTACTTAAAGATGCTAAATGGAAATACCCGATACTCTAAAATCATGCAAAGGTGCCTAAAATGCTACCTTTAAACTTTAGGACCCCCTGTCATTTTCTTCCACGACTGTCCCAGCTTGAGTTTCACCTAATGGTTCTCTTGGTTGTGTCTTCTTTGATTGTTCCCTGTCCACCATAGTGCAGTATATAAACAGTTCATGATCAGACACAGAGGCCACTTGAGTCTAGCTGACTGAAACAAACAAAATGTAAAAAAAGAACTCCAGTCAAAATTGAAAATCTGTTTTGTAATTGACCATAACAAAAAAGATGGCAACTGGTACATTTACCCATAACTCCTAGTGCGCGAAAAACCTGAAAACGCTCATAAAAACGAACAGAAAGGATCTAAAAACTTCAAACCTAGCATACACAATGTTGTTAGAGCATGGACAAGTTTCTTAAAACAATGGTCTTCCACGTTCACCTATTCACTGAGTTAGGTTTGCAAGGCATTGTGGTCAAATGTACAGCCGCCATCTTTTTCAGTATGGTGGATTGAAGACACTAATGCAAAAACGACGTGACTTTTGACCAATTTCTCAATTCTCCAAAGGTTCCTCAGTTTTTGTCTTTGTGTTTTTGCACTAGACTCTTCAATTAGCTCCTTTTGCAGCTGGCAATGGTTTTGGTAATTATGCTCACTTTAACCCCCCACCCACCCATCCACCCACCTTCCCTCTCATTCCCCATAGGGGTCCTGAAAAGAGATAGAAGCTGCAAGGGCTTACGGGAAAACTTTTAGTTGTATAATTTGTATTAGAATTGAAAATGTTGGTAGAAACAGAAAACTTTGCAAAAATATCCCCGTCACCCACTTCCTACAAGGTCAATCAACCCATCGGACTGGATGACCTGGTGTTATTATATTCATAACCTGAATTTAGTTCGTTAACATATCTGCTTGTCGATGATAACTGTTTTACTCTAGATACCACTTTATGTTAGTGTACCAAAAGTCTTGCTATCGCATTATTTTTTAGTCAACTGATTTTTGTTATTATTTTTCTTTTTTAGTAGTTGAGCCACTGAAATCTGTTACTGAGGAAGTGGTGGATGGCGGCACCACATCAGACAGTGTTCATGCTGATGATGATATTTTGATAATCTCTGACTACTTCAATGAAAGAAAAGCAGATTTGGAGCGCAGACCCGATAACCCTGACACAGCTGACACGGAAGACGATCAACCAGTTGATGACCATGAGTCCGACACAGATTCAGTTATCGGACTGTGTGAGCTGCTGCGCGTCTTAGAAGGAGAGGAATGTAGCAGCCGTGATGAGTATGGCGATTCTGATGATAATTCCAACAAGTCTCAAGACTTTGAAGTTGTTGATGAGAGCGATGAAGTTAATGAAGAGCCAGAGGTGATGATGGATTCCTTATTTTCAGCATCCACAATATCCGGTTGCTCGTACATCTCCACGTGTCACCTCTTTGCAGGCTTCAAGGACACTGATGAAGAGAAGAAGGATGATTTTTACAGTGACCTGGATGTTTCTAGTGACCTAGACGTTTCCAGTTACCAGATTTTCCGTGACATTGACAGCGACATTGAGACAGGTGTAGATGAAAGCTGCGACTTCTCAGACATCTCAAGTTTTCATCTTCTCTTTGAAAGTGACACTGAAGAAGAGAATGCAGAGGATGACGACGAGAACTTCCTTTTCAACATTGACCTTTTTGACGACGATGATGATGAAGTTGAACTAATCGAAGAAAAGACGCAAAGTGGAAATGGATTACATCTTCTGCAAGAGGATGAACAAGAGGCTGGAGTCGGATTCGTTCATGTTGACATCCCAACTTTTCTGATTCTGCTTTGCCTAACAACTGCGTTAGGGTTTAGCATTGGGCACGGTATGTTAATGATATTTCTGCTCCTTTTGTATTTCAGCCAGACCAGTTGATTTTTTTCTTGAAACTGCCATATTTTCCTCACCAGCAAGTTTCTTGTTCATGATTACAAACGGTAATCTCTTCTTAATTAACTGTTCCCTTTAGAAACTACAGTCGCTAAGATTTCTGTATTCCTTAATTAGTTCTCAGGTCATTTTAGTTTTGGAAATATATTATAAGTACATTATGAGTTCTCTTTAACACCTATAGCAGCGTGCTCACTCATTTACTAAAAAAGCTTAAAAAGGACATATAAAAAAATGAACTCTTTCACCACAGGGCAGCTTTGTACATGATTTTCATTGTCATGTCTATTTTGTCCACCAGGGATTTTTTGTCCAGCCTTTTGCCCTGTTCACCTTGCCTTACTCAGTCTTGTGAGTGGTGCACGTCCGTTCAGTCCAACCTGTCTAGGTTTATATCCCAGTCACTCCCATCTTGCTCAAGTAGTTGTTCTTGTTCATCCAGTGAACCCTGACCTCTTGTGGGTTTTTTGTGGTAGTTTTCAGCGACGTATATCTTGTCTAACTAAGGCAATATCGCTGCGTCGTAGTCTGTCCTGTCCAACTTGCCAGTGGTAGTGTCTTTCTTAAGACTCGTACTCCGGTAAATTTACTGGCTCTCCTCGTTGATTTATATTTAATAATTAGAACAAGATTTAGAGGCGAAGACGGGTTGACTATTGCTCATAGAAAATAATGGCGAATGTTCTAGTTGTAGTAATAGTGGTGGTTTTTCACAAAGAAAATAAAGATCTTTTGTTTCAATCAGTTTAAATGAAATTATGAAATCGACGACAATCTTCAAATCATTAGCAATCACAAAAATGCATCAGCGATGCGTCTCATTGTCTATCAACGAATATACAACGGCGAGAGAACCAATCAGATTTATTGATTTGCAACAGAACATGACAAATTTTATATATACAAAATATCTTTAACGACCCTTCGCAGCCAGTGAAGTCAGTCTTAAAGAGTAAACAGTTATTTCTTGTTTTGAAAGTACCTTATTTTCTTTAAAGTAAAACACTGATTACCCATCAAGCATTGTCTGTCTTGTCCTTTTGTCCGCTTCATGCGTCTTACCTTTCTTGTATATTCTTGTTTATTTGTGCAGGAATCAACGCGTATCTTAACCAGCGCACTGTACGTCTGAGTGGAGGAAAGCCCAGCCTGGTACACAAGGGACCCAGAGTGGGTGTGGACATTGCGAGAAAAACGGATGGTCTTAACAACCCATCAAGTGATTATTTCACAATGTGGCGACTGAAGGAAGAAATTGTCGAAGGGGAGGAACTGTTAGAACACCAAAGAGAAACCCCCGAGTATTTGGACTTCAGCTCATTCCAAAGGAAACTTTACGATGAACATTATAAACTGTTACAGTCCTATGAAAATGTGAAGCAAAAGCTACATGTTACTAAGGTTATGTCTTGGTACTGGAGAACTAAATATGAAAGCCAAAAGAAATATAAAATAGACGCTGATATATCAGAAACGTTTCTCAATAAGAGGCTGCAGCACTTAGAGGCGTCGTACGCGAGAGAGAAGAGACTGGCGGACCTATGGCGAGTCGTTGCTGAACGGAACAATCCTGATCGGATGAGTAAACTAACGAAACAGTCAGTGTTGGGCAAGTTTGGCAATCATTGGAAACTGCTCAAAGCGCGGATGAATACAAATGTGCAACAACATCCTCTGAATTTTTCTAGTTCAAAAGAAGAGTCAAAACCAATAAAATCTCGTCAAGGGCACTGTAATGCGAACCTAACTGGTTTTAGAAATCGCTGGATTACTAAAAAGACCAAAAGAAATAAAAAGAGTTGCAGCACAGCAACAAGAACTGGTTACGCTTCCAAGAAAACTGCATTCACTGTTCCAGTCTACAAAGCCTTGAGAATAAATCCAGCAGGAGGCGAGCTTCCGTGTAGTAAAGCAGTTTATCCTTTAGTGGCGAAACCATCAGAGACGTGCCAGCTTGGCAAACGAGCCCTCTCTAGAGGAGTACAAAGTACCAACTCAAAGAAAAGTTTAATACCCAATACAAAATTAAGACTTTCTAAACGCTCAAACTTGAGCAAACCAGTTGCGAAACCTCTGGTGCGAAAATCCAGGAAATCGAAAGGAGAATATCAAAGTGTTCCAACTGACAAAAACAACAAAGTTTGTAAATTTTGCGAAAAAAGTTATCCTTTTCGCAGAAATTCAGGACAGCAGAAATCAGTAGTCCCAAAACAAGTAAATGCGAATCAAGATGGCCTCCTTTCGCACCTTACTATCTCTCAAACCAAAACTTCAGAGAAATCGGGAGGAACTGTACTCAGTCAGAAGCGAAAACGTTACGAAAAGCTTTATGCCGTGGGTAGAGACGGACATGTAGACGAGATTGTCCTTCATAATCCCATAAAAGAGTCTGATTCTATTCATAATGTTCGGTTCCACCCCAACGGTAGCCTAGCTGAGATTTTGTGGTCTGGCAAGTCAACTGGGGAAGCTGACGGTTTCTTCCTCAGTGTTTTAACTTATAAACCAAACCTTAGTAGATACGAAGAGAAGAGGCGAGGTGACGGAAGTGTTACAGAAAGAAATCGAAAAGCAATGCAACGCATCCATGAAAGTGGAAACGGAAAACGGTCCAAATCGTCGGAAACCAGTAGAATAACTGTGATTGCGTGCAAGAATGGGACATTGCTTCGGAAATCTCGCAGAAATTACAACGGTGGAGCAGAGACATCATCCACCTGGGCTGTCAAGGGAAAGAAAGTAAAATCGATTAAAATAAAGCCCTTCAAGATGGCGACTTCTTACTCCAATTCGTCAGGTTTTAAAGACCTTCAAGAAAAGAGAAAAAACACAAATAAACGAAGGCGAGAGTTCTTGGTTAATAAAGTCCGCACATTGTTAGTGAAAAGGAGAGAAACCAGACAGTACGAACGCCAGTTGGAGAAACGAATCAAACTAGAAAAATCAGAAATGGATGTGAAAAAGAAACATTTGCGAGAGCAAAGAAATGAAATCAAAAGAGACTTTAAACTTTTGAAGCGACAAAAAAGGGAATTTAAAAAGGCAAGAAAGCACCATGAAGAAAAAATGAAAAAGAAGTTAAAGGAGTTAGAGCTGAAATTGAAAAAAGAACAGAACCGCTTAGAAAAATGGAAGGAGAAAGAAGAGAAGGAACTAAAGAGAACATTGAGAAAAGATTGGGAAAAGTTGAAGTTGAAGCAACGGAAAGGTGAGAAGAAGCGAGCTAAAGAAGTCGAGCGCATCAAGAAAGATCTCAAAAAGAAAAAGAAAAAACTCAGTGAGCGAGAAAAGGAACTAAAATTACTTAAAAGAAAACTAGAGATAAACTATCGAAAATGGGCGAAGAAATTATGGGAAAAACTAAAACTCCAACAACGTGAATTCGATCGGTGGAGAATGTGGGAAAAGAGACAAAAGGAAAGTCGATTAAAAGAAAAGAGGCAGCAAGAACTTGAGAAGGTGATTGCTGCACAGCTGAGGTACGAAAGGCAGAGAGGAAGACAACGGCAAAATGACAGGTTACGTATGAAACAGCACGAGAGGAAGAGGAAATTGCAGAGGAAGGAACAAAAACAAGATTTCAAAGATTGGAGGAAGAAACGCATTCGCAAGTATGATCAGAAAATGAAGGCAAGGGCGCGTAAAGAAAAGTACCAACGCAAGTATTGGAAAGAGTTGGAAAGACTGCAACAATGGCTTTTACAAGTAGAAGAGCAAAAGGTGGAACAAGAGCATATGATAAACCAAAAGTGCCCTCGAAAAGCCCCACTCTTTGAAAATCCAGTTAAAAGAGCTTCGCGTACCAAGCAAAGGAAACCTGGAGCTGACCACACCCTGGGCTCGCGGGCTCAGCCTAAAGGTTCACTCATAAAACGAAAGTCCAGTCTAATAGAAAAAAAGAAAGAGCAGAAAGGCATGACTTTGTTTAACGCGAATTTGACCCTGGGATTCACTATAGGAAAGAACTGGAAAGACACATTCGAGAACGTTGGGGCTTCAGCCGAGGCTTTGACTGATGGTAGTCGTGGTGACTGGTCAGAAAAAGAAACTGAATCTGAGAATGATTCTGATGTTGTGGTCGAAATTGACGAAGGTGATGACTTTGTTTCAGGACCAGTCCCACCCACCTGGCTCCCCAGACGCTGCAGTAACTCGCAACTTTGTGATGATAAATCATCCGAAGCAGCGACAGCAGAAAACAAGTTCCATCGAATGGAATTCCCAAACCCGAAAACCCCACTTGCTGGGCAGGGAAGGAGTGGGGATTGGTATCTACAGAGAGCGCGTGAGAGAGAGGTTACTAGACAAGAGCCCAACAGGGGTCCCATCCCACCTGACAGAATGAGAAGAGACTGGTACCAGCGTAGGGCGCACGGTCGAGAGGAGCTGCACCAGAGACTAATCTTTGGTCCATGGAAAGGAGACGTCTCGCGATCTGCCCCAGACTGGTACTTTCTCAGAACCAGAGAACGCGAGAAGTTGCATCGTCAGTCGGTCAACTACGGCCCGCCGGAGGAATACGATCGTGATTCCTGGTACTCGCGAAGAGTGAAGGGACGCGAGAAAGAGCGGGTTGAACAGGATGACACGTGGTTTCTAGAACGAGGATATGATCGACAGAACCTGAGGGCAGAGTCGAGGTGGGAGGATAATCATAACGTGAACTGGTTTCTTAGTAGAAACAAAGGTAGATTTGGTTAGTATCGAAGTCTTAAGGGACATTACCCATAAAATTAGCTGGTTTACCACAGCTATGACAGATTTATATAGCCCTTGAAACCGCAGATTTCACAAAATGTCTTAGCTGTTTGAACTACTCGTTTTTCAGGATTTTTTGCAGAAGAAAGCGAAGGAAGGTTTTAGATGATTTTGATACTGAAGGGAAATGTCTTGAGTCTTTAAACAGACTCTTCTTACGGGGATAGGAAATAAATGGACTAAAATAAGTTTTTAGGGGAGAGACTAGGGTTACACTAGAAGGAACTATTCTGACATTGACCTTTAACTTTGTACGAAGCTGTTTGGATTGATAATTATGCGATTTGTGTATTAGTCGGTTGGAGACTGGTTGGCACATAGGTATAGGGTATGTTGTATGTATGTCACAGGGTTCCCACGGTCCTTGAAAATCCTGGAAAGTCCTTGAATTTGAAAATAAAAATTCCAGGCCTGGAAAGTCCTTGAAAATCATTGGAGGTCCTTGAAAATCCTTGAATTGCTTGATGTGACACCACCAATTATTAGAATTTGTTTAAAACTTTGATTTAAAATCGAAAAGTCTCAGACTGAAAACACACGAGCTCGACCCACAAAGCAAGTTTGTGTCTTAAAGGATTTGTGATAAGGTCGGTAAGTTTTGACCAATCTACGATCAGGTTAAGTGCCCAATTTTTTCCAAGTGGCGCGTGTTTACTTGTGAAATCACTGTTGGTCAATGATTAAACACTAGATGCAGAATAACTGGCACTGTTTGATGATTACAGCAAAATATGGAAAACTTTCAAGTTTAAATTGCTGCACAAGGTCCTTGAATTCAGTGTTTGAAAAGGTCCTGGAAAGTCCTTGAAAAGTCAGGCCTTGAATTTCATATTCAATTAGGAGTGGGAACCTTTAGTATGACCTCAACATTTTATCGGAGGGCAAAGACACTCATTTTGGCTTCAGGGCACTTCTATCGATATCTATGTTCCACCTTTTAAGATAGAATCAGGTTCCCTTCATCACTCACAAGATGTTCATGCAACGCCGCTCGGTATGAGTTCCAATCAGCCGACAAGAAAAAAGTTTTCTTTCTTGATCTGTTTTTTTATTTTTGTTATTAGGGAGATTTAGCATCGCGTTCACGGCAAACGGCAAACGGCAGTGACCACGTGACCATGATTTCCCCTCATTTTCCGTTTACCGTTTGATTTTTCTAAGTGAAGGTAAGTAATTCCGTGTTAGCTACAAACATGATAATCATTTTGCACCATTCTCGTATACTTATTATATATTTTGAGGAGATGTAAACGAGAATCTGACGTTTGCCGTTTGCCGTAAACGCGATACTAAATCTCTCTATTGACCAGACAAAAACTCCCTGGAAAAATTACAAAACATGGTTGATAATTTTTTTTGTTTTCTATTAACCTTGTTGGTTTGCTTTCAAGTTACGTTTTTTGTTTGTAATTTTCCTACTTTTTGATCTTGTGCTATTCTAAAACTTTTACTATCAGCTTAGAAGAGTTAATTTATTAGTTGTTTGAAGAGACAAGTATAAGAACTAAAAGTACATAACTTCTAGACTTGCGCAATACTATAGGACGAAACGTCGACAGCAATAACCTAGCAACATTAGAGTTTGAGTATCGGGGCATTTGATTGTTTAATGAAACGGTTTTCCCAATCAAGTCGAGTCAAGCCATTCCTATTCAGTTCTAGGGGAGATCTAACATTTCGGCGCATCAATTAAGACAATTTCGTTTTCAGTTTTTACTTTTAATTTTGCAGTTGGTTGAGTTCTCAGACGAGACAAGACGCATGCGCGTTCCTCTTGAATATCATTGTGAGTGATGGCGAGAATCAAACTCAAAATCGAAGACAAGAAACATCCTCAGGCCCATCCAACACAAATACGTTTTCGTTTGAAAATGCAAGTCCGGGCAGTCCAAGTTCACCAAAAAAGAAAAAGTATTTCTCAGGGAGAACTGACGGTCAGGCCATGACTGAGTTGCTTGAACGTGTGTGTTTGATGTATTTCACTTCTGCTTAAGCCTTTAGGCTCATGAGGCCAGAATACATATCTTCGTCTACCTCACTGTCCCTAGCCATGACCCGAGGTTCTTCCTCTGTCTTAAAATCCATTTTCGATCTTTCCATAATGAGAATACACTGTAGGATTTCAAAACAACCTTTCAAAAGAATAGACAATACAGTGGTTGATCCAAATTAAGAATCAGGACGAGCGTAAAACACACAGCTTCTTTCGTGTATTTTGAAAACAGCAACAGTGTGATAGAAGGGAGGGAAGCTTTTAATCCACATCTTCCTGTTCCGTTATATCAAACTGGTCAATCAAACTCAAATTTAATACTGGTTTTAGAAGTATTTTGTATTTACTGTATATGTCACTTTTTTGCTGATCAAGCCACACTACAGCAGAAAAAAATCAACACAACGTCATTTATTATTTTGTGTGTCTTTTCCAAATATTAAAGGAAGTTCGCGATAAATTTGATAAGTATATTTTTGGCCGTGAAGTTGAGTAGGAGTATTGGGCCTGTGTCAGCAGAATGAGTGTGCCTTGATTTAACTTTGCGGATCGGAAAATGAAAACAAAACCGCGCCATTGGTTGGAATTGGTTAACAAAATGGTTTGAGTTTCAGTAAATTAAACCTAATATGAGTAAATTTTCATCAGAATGATAAAAGTTGATAAGGAGATTATATCCTTTATTACACGGAACAATCGGTTGAGGCCAAATTTAAGGATTTACAGGAAATTTTTAAACTTTTGATTACAACGGCTTTTTTCCCTAACGCATTGTTTTTCTGTTTTGAAAAGCGATCTTCTATCAACGCCCTTTAAAAGACACCTTTTTTGTCGAGTGCGAAGTCACGGGGGTTGAACAATTTCCCAGACATTTGCTGTAGTTGCACCTTTACAGGTGGAGTTCCGCTGACGTAATGTTTATCAGCAAACTGACTTCAAACATCTTTGAAAATTCAAACAGAGGAACTTTTGTCTCAAACCTCCAATCGAGGACTAATACTGGTAGGAGTATCGAATGGTCTTTTGCGAGCATGCGACCGCACTGTAATTTTTTGCGAGCACGAGCATTTGAACATGAAAACTGATGATTTCGAGCAGGCGAGCATCCTTCAAAATTTTGCGAACAATTCAAGCACGAGGCAAATTTTGCGAACACTTCAGAATTTTGCAGGACCATTCAAAAGCCCTACTAGTAGTTTCACTCGTTTTCATCATGATGAACAACGCTAAATTATACCTTCCTTTGGTGTTCCTTTATCTTTTTTAAAACTTTTGTGGGCGTAATGGAGGAAATGTAGTACATAAATGATTTTACTTGGGATTGAGTTGAGGGTATTGGTATTCCTGGGTCGTGTTTTGCTTTTTGGTGTTTTGTTACTTATTATTTGTGTGTATATTCGGTGATTTTCAGAAATTCCATGTTTGATTGAGTGGTTGTACGATAAAAGGAATTAAAATAGTTATTGGACGGGGAGACACCTCAAGGGAGAATAAAGATAGTCATGTTCATTATAACGTCACAGTTTTACAGAAAACTATGAAATGTTCTTGTTATTTCTTCGACCGTATAAGAACATTATATATGGAACTTTTACTTAACATCGCGGAGGTCCAGAATAAGCTTTGGTTTCCCTACTTTGTGCCATAAAGGCAACCAGTTTCAAAAGTTTGCAAATGCACAGCAAACGATACGATGAACCTGTCTCTCCAAACAAAGAGAAACGACGCTTTCTGTGTCTTCTAAGCGGATTTATTCGCAATACTGTGACGCAGTAATGAATATTTTTAAGTATCTGCCAGGCCAGGCGGTGATTAATTTTTTTGTTATCGAATAATTCCGAACTGTCGTAAATATTACAAGAGTGGCAGGTTCTTGCTTTGTTGCATATTGTTAATAACCTAGAAATAATATATATTACCAGGTGTTCAATAAACTGATCTAATTGTTGCTCATTGTTATCATTTGTTATTACTACAGATATGAAGATAATTTTAAGTGATCTTGTTTCTCTCTTCATTGTGAAAGTTTGCGTGAAGCTACTCAAATCTGGGGGTTTTTTTTCCACGAAAGGGCAATTAGACGCTGTTTTAGTGTATAAGACGTTGTTTCACGTTTTCCCCAGTACCTTTCCCCCTACTTTGAGTTTGAAGAAACAGTTTGCTGCAACGTTAGATTTTCGCATCTGATAATTTTTAGTCCAGAAATTGAAATGAACCGTTGCGCTGTGAGGGTAACAACCTGGAAGAGAAATATGCATGCTGCGCTCGTTTTACTCTGACGGAGAAAGGTCAGAATGCAGGAACACGCCCATCTGAAGGAAAATGGTATCCGAAGGCGCTATTTTGACTTTTTAGTGTGCAGGGAATTCAGCGTGATAAAAAGTCCTGACAACTAAATTTAAACTGATCAATAGGAATATCGCGTATTCTGGCTACGGAGCGTTACTCGAGCATCACAAAAGCTCCTCCTTAACGGCAGGCGCTTTTTCTTCTCCTCGTCCCATTCTCCCATAACTACAACTAGCGCGGTCAAGTCCCAGCGCACTGAAAGGCAAACTGGAGCGCCTGCTAT
The DNA here is from genome assembly GCA_026167885.1 of Bergia puertoricense. Classification (NCBI taxonomy): domain Eukaryota; kingdom Metazoa; phylum Cnidaria; class Anthozoa; order Zoantharia; family Parazoanthidae; genus Bergia; species Bergia puertoricense. The sequence goes on from JANSTQ010144215.1 coordinate 12,220, forward strand.
GAAGGTTATCCTGTTGTTAACCCCTGAAACAACTCGGCTCTGCTGTTAGTTCCGCTAAGTGAGGCGGAAAAACTAACCAGCTAGAACGTGGTGGGCTGATTGAGACTCGACAAAAACGATGGGTTACTTGGGGCCCGTGGGACTCGGTGGGTTGCTTGAGATTCGGCGCAGTGGGTTATTGGGGGGGTGGGTTACTGGGGAATTGTGGGACCCTGTGGGTTATTGGAGGGTGGGTTACTGGGGAATCGTGGGACCCTGTGGGTTATTGGAGGGTGGGTTAC
>JANSTQ010144226.1:12081-23144 GCA_026167885.1 Bergia puertoricense
CTACCCTACCCTACCCTGCCCTGCCCTGCCCTGCTATCTCCTACCTTTCCCTACCCTACCCTATACCCTATCCTTTCCTAACCTTCCCTACCCTACCCTACCATACCCTACCCTACCCTACCCTACTCTACTCTAAACTACTTTACCTTACCCTACCTTACCCTACTCTACTCTATTCTACCCTACCCTTCCCTACCCTATACCCTACCCTTTCCTAACCTTCCCTACCCTAACCTACCCTAGCCTTCCCTACCCTACCCTACCCTAGTCTTCCCTACCCTACCCTACCCTATACCCTACCCTTTCCTAACCTTCCCTAGACTTCCCTACCCTAGCCTTCCTTACCCTACCCTACCTATACCCTACCCTTTCCTAACCTTTCCTACCCTACCCTATCCTAACCTACACTAGCCTTCCCTATTCTACCCTACCCTACCCTTCCCTACCCTACCCTATACCCTATATCCTATACCCTACTCTTTCCTAACCTTCCCTACCCTACCCTAACCTACCCTAGCCTTCCCTACCCTACCCTACCCTAGTCTTCCCTACCCTACCCTACCCTATACCCTACCCTTTCCTAACCTTCCCTAGACTTCCCTACCCTAGCCTTCCTTACCCTACCCTACCTATACCCTACCCTTTCCTAACCTTTCCTACCCTACCCTATCCTAACCTACACTAGCCTTCCCTATTCTACCCTACCCTACCCTTCCCTACCCTACCCTATACCCTATACCCTATACCCTATACCCTACTCTTTCCTAACCTTCCCTACCCTACCCTAACCTACTCTAGCCTTTCCTACCCTACCCTAGTCTTCCCTACCCTACCCTATACCCTACCCTACCCTATCCTACCTACCCTACCCTACCCTTCCCTACCCTATCCTACCCTATACCCTACCCTTTCCTAACCTTCCCTACCCTACCCTATCCTAACCTACCCTAGCCTTCCCTACCCTAGCCTTCCCTACCCTACCCTATACCCTAACCTTTCCTACCCTACCCTACCCTATCCTTCCCTACCCTACCCTACCCTATACCCTACCCTTACCTAACCTTCCCTACCCTACCCTATCCTAACCTACTCTAGCCTTCCGTACACTACCCTCCCCTTCCCTACCCTACCCTAACCTATACCCTACCCTTTCCTAACCTTCCTTACCCTACCCTACCCTACCTTACCTTACCTTACCTTATCTTGCTTTACTTTACCTTAGAGGCCCAGTGCAAGACTCTGCACATGTACATTCCAACTAAGAATATCTATGCTTCGTATTGACGTTTTTTAATTTTGCCTTGATTTTTCAGGGTATCGAGTGGACATCCGTTGATTACTTCAACAACTCTGTCATCTGCGAGCTGATTGAAAAGGTGACCAATACTTCTTTATTTTGATAATAATTTTGCTAAGAGTATTCAAGTTTGATGGTCTCCGTAGAACTAACCAACCATCAGCTGACATGCCGCCTTTGTTAGTTGTACTATATATTATAAATATATACATTACTTTAAATACCCTTGTATAACCTCCCTGCACTTGTTTTGTAATATTTCAGGCCCAAAGTTAGGTGTGCGACCAAACACAGGTACAAGCATTTATGGGCCATTGATGCCCATGACTTTCAAATGAAGCTCATAATGAATTTTCTACAAAGGATTTTGCAAGATCATGCTTTCGCATATGTGCCAGATTTTCTAAAACTAATCTTCCAGTGACTGTGTAATGGATAATTTGTTGACAGATTAGTTAATTGCCATCACTTTCATGGTCAATTGTTTTTGAAATCTAGTTTGATTAACTCACTAACGAAGTTAACTGACGGACTGCTAAAGAAAATACACCTTCTTTATTGGTTGTAACGCAACCTACATTGTACACCTTCTTTATTGGTTGTAACGCAACCTACACCTTCGTTATTGTTTGTAACGCAACCTACACCTTCGTTATTGTTTGTAACACAACCTACGTCTTCGTTATTGTTTGTAACGCAACCCTTGGATATTGTCCTCCCTTAGCCCAATGAAGGAATTATTGCCATGCTTGACGAGGAGTGCCTGAGGCCAGGAGATGTAAGTTACCGTTCATTTTTTTTTTAAGAGAGAAACACATTTTTGAAAGGTCTATAAGGCAGCTGGCAACTAAAAGAAAGCGTACTCATCTTCCTGGCATAATAATCTATTGTACTTGTTATTATATTCCATTAGGGTGCTATTTTATTATTTTAGATATACTCACGCCAGTAAAGATATAGTTTACAAGAGCTTCTATTGTTTCTTATTATTTAAACAGCCACGGAGTTGCTTTGCTTCCAAATGATTAGGTTTTATGCGAGGTGTGGGTTATTATTTTTATCTGGGTATCAATCACATGACTACCTATTTACACCCCATTTTACACACTATAGCAGCTAATGACTCTAAGAGTGTTTTTAAAAAATATGAGCTCAAAAAAGTTTAGTTTATCCCTTGGGATGGTTTAGAAACTATCTTGTTGCATCCTTTCGGGTTTAAGTTTGTCAAGGCCACATACGTGTGTTTGCGGGAGCCCAGAGTGAAGATTATACAGACCGTCCTAACTCTGGCTTTCTTCTCGTGGACCATACCAAAATGGAACTCAGTACCCTTAACTCTACTCAGTACTGCGTCAATTCAGTCTTTTAAATTGGCTTGTTACACTTGCATATTTCCAAGGTTATCAACTTCAGTCGTTGTTACTACTAATCGTGACCGCTAATATAAATTTCCCATATGGACGTTAAATGCAACTTATCCAGTGTAGATTTGGATATAGAACCCTAACTATTTTTAATGTTAGCTACGACGTTATCTTAAGTTTTAAAAGGTTAGTTTTTAAAGAGTTCTGTTACGCTACATTGTCTCATGGTTGTCTTCCACCTGTGTTTCTTTAGGTGTCGGATGAGACGTTCCTTGCGAAACTCAACGTGCACTGTATTGACCATCCCCACTATGAGAGCAGAGCCAGCAAGAAGTTCCTCTCTGATGCAAGTCTTCCTCACGACTGCTTTAGACTCAAGCATTACGCTGGAAGTGTAAGTCAGTTTCCTTGGAAATCCTTGATTTTCTCGGATTGATGATCAATATTATCTCTTAAGCTCTGGAGTGACTCGTATCCTGTATAGGGCTGCAACGATACGATTTCTCACAAAACGATATAGATGTCACGATACGACACACTATACGATATATACAAAAGAACTGCACTTGAAGAACAGGACATCGAGACAATTTAAGTTAACCTGCGTGGCTTCGTTTTACTCGCGGGCTCGATATTTGTATCGTTAAAAGAAATATCGCGATAATATTTGCTTATCGTGGTGTATCGCTGCAGCCCTAATCCTGTACATCGTGCTGTTTAGGTAACGTACAAAGTGGATGGTTTCATGGATAAAAACAACGACCTGCTGTACAGGAATCTATCGCAGTGCATGTACGCTTGTAATCACCTTCTACTGAAGAAGCTTTTCCCGGAAGGTATGTCTCACGCTGCAAGAGACTAAAGTAAGACTCGGCTTTCGACAGTTCTTAGAAAAAATTCTCCTCTTTAGCATTGAACTGCTTTTACCTATTTATTTGAGTTAAGTCTTTAGAGCACTATGGATGTGTCAGGCAACATCGATCATCCAGTTACTCGTGCAGAGATGTGATTTATAATACCATGTACACATATCACAGACGTATCTAGCTGTTGGCTTCACACCACTGAAACATATTTTTTCTTTGTTTTCATAGTTTTTTCCTCCTTTGTTATGTTGTGCAAAATACTAATATTGATGATAATAATATTAATAACAATAAAATTAATAATAATACGTATTAAAATAATAATAATAATAATATTAATATAGATGATTATAATATTAATGATAATAATATTGATAGTAGTGACAATAATTATAATAATAATAATAATGGTAGTTTATTACGAGGACGTCTTTTTATTGCTAAGAATTTCAGATGTAATATAAACTGAATCTTGACTACTGACTGACATGCTTCACAAGACGAAACACGCATGATGATTTTAATTACCTCCGTGGAACATCACAATTCTCCTGACACATGGTGTCTTGTCTCGCAGGATGCCCAACTAAAGCCTCAAGAAAGAGGCCCCCAACAGCCGGAAACCAGTTTAAAGTAAGAATAAGTGGTCATTTGTTTTTACATCATAGCGTTATACTCTGTCAATAGACCCTGGACCTACTAATGCTCATAAGGGAGTTTTGGGTAAGCATGTTTCAAATCAACGTAACAGTTCCTCCAACTTTTCACACAGGAACTATCAAGATAAGTTTTATATCTAGCGCAGGTTTTTATCATAAAACATTTTAAAATGGCGTAGCACACCATTGTTTCAGTCAGAGGTAATTTGTTCCAAACAGTACAAGCTTCAAACGAACAGATCAAATGCAAATAACACACATTTCTATGATGACGATGGTGAGAAAAAGGGCAGAGGGGAGGGGAGGGGGCGGCTCTTAGCTCCCGAAATATGTTTTCGTTTATAGTAAACATTTGGGTCTCATAACCAGGAAGCTTATAAGCAAGGTTTTACGACAGAAATACATTTTGTTTCGGTTCCATTTTTGATTGTCTATCTTAGTGTTCACTGTTAAAATATGCGATTTTTTGATCCAGGTTTCTGTTGCTGAACTAATGAAGAACCTGCACACGAAAAATCCGAACTACATCAGGTGTATCAAGGTGAGTTTTAGTTTAACGTAAAACACTCATTGAAGTTCTTATCTTAGTTATAGTTATTTAAAAAAACTTAACTTACAAGTCATGTTCCTATAAAGACGTCGACAGTTAAATAAGCGTTCTGCCTCCAATAAACGCCCAATGTCTAACCCTCCCTCTTTTAAATAAGCGCCCGGACAAATACTGTACATGTATATTGTTTTCAATAATACCAGTAGCAAAATTTCAATAAAGACTATTACTTAGTTACTTGTCTCATTCAAATCAAGTCTGAAATATGTTGCTTGCTCCTCAGCCCAATGATAAGAAGAAGGCAGGACTGTTTGACGAGAGGTTGATCAGACATCAGGCCAGATACCTTGGGTGAGTTTCTTGGTATTACAAGGTTATATAGTGCGTGGACAGCAGTTCCTTTGCACCTTGAGTTAACCCTTAAAAAATGTTTGTGGTATTTTACCAAACATTAGCGATTGAAGGGGGTGGGTGGTCATTTGGACTCCTCCATGATTTTCCAAACGATTAGAAATTAGAGCATATCCTTTGGCATGCAATTAGTACATGATCCACTAATTAATTTCCACACAAACAATATTCAGTTAATTAGCATGGTAATTAATAAAAACAAAAATCCAAGATGGCGGCCAAAGTCCTCCATTTTTTGAGATTTTGATTAATTTTTTTGAGATATTTTATTGGAATTGTTAGAAAACCTAATTTTATTGGCTAAAACTGTGAAGTAATCAGAAGAAAACAAAGAAATTGCAAGTTTACAACCATTTTAGCAAAATAATTGAATTTTGAAGGCCAAATACAACTTTCGTGACTTGCCATGATTACGTCATCAGTGATGATGTCATTCAACTAGTGTCAAAAGTTGTGTTCACAATCAAAGAACAGTAGGGGGGGGGGGGGGTTGTTTCGACCCACATCCCCCTCCTAAACGTTCTAGGGTTACACTGCATTGATTGATTGATTGATTAACTAAATAACTCGTTCGATTGGTTGATTGATTATTTGGTTGTCTGTCTATGTTAATGTATTATTAATTTATTATTATTGTTGTTGTTGTTGTTATTATTATTATTATCATTATCATTATCATTATCATTATTATTATTATACATCCAATACTTGGGGGCATAACCGTACCTGTACAGGGGGGACAAATCCTTCCTTCATTTTCTAATGGTATTCCGGAACGATAACAGTTGGCACTATAAAACGTTCTCACTTTTCCAAGAATTTGTCTACGGACATTCTTATGCATCAACCGTGTCTACGCAGGCCTCGTCGTTGTCATAGTAACCGCATTTATGACTGACACGTTTCTCAAAAAGATAATTTTTCTAAAAATGTATTTTAGTCTGGGTTTTCCTTTGAAATACTATATCTTGCTAACCTAAGATCATTTCTGGCCTTTTCAACAAATTTCAAATCAATCAAGGTAATTTTCTGACGTCATCAAAGAACCATGAAACCTCAAGATGGCGGTTTTGTGACGTTATATGACATCATTACCAAAATAACTGATTACCAAAAGAAACATTTTATATGGACTGATTAATTAGACTCAAAATGTGCATGTTAATAGCTATTATAATAAGGAAATTGAAAGTGGGGGCGAATTTGCCCCCCCCCCCCCTCCCCATCCCTTACATTGAGAGCTACATACTCCGATGGAGGTAAGGTTAAGAGAAACCTGCGGCGTAATAATATTGGAATTGCGGCTCGTAGTCCTTCCTCCTGAGAATTTTAAGCTGAAAGTGATACCAATTGGTATTAATAACTTAGTTTCTTGAGAACAGTATAAGAGTGTTAAAAAATATTTTAAACGCTTCTTGGCAATTGCAGGTTATTGGAGAATGTGCGAGTGCGGAGAGCAGGGTTTGCTTACAGACAAGAGTATGATCAGGCCCTGCAGAGGTCAGTATGTACTGTTTGCGTCATGTTTGGCCATTGATACGTCAGGGCTCTTATCTCCTTTTTTTATAACTTTATACAGATAGGCAGCGAAATAGTAATTTTTAAAATGTTCGTAGAACCTAACAAATATTTTATATATTTATTTTATTTTATTTATTTATTTATTTTATTAGCTTCGCCATGAAAGGAACAACATAATTACAAATTAGGGGAATAACTAATAACATAAACATGGCAGGGTCACCACAACAGCGTTAGCCAGTTATTCAAGACATCGATCAATTGAACTTTCAACATTAAATATCGGGCTCGATCAAATACCTTTGCCATAGCTTTCTCTGCAGTCAGTGTTAGATGATGGCAAATGATTATTAGCGGAGGAGGCTATATTTACTAATCATCTGGTTAGATGTGAAGCATGCGGTTTCCAGCATTATTCCTTCATCAGAGCTTCTTACCTAATCTTATTAATCAGACTCAGTATTTATATTAGCACAAAATGTGCAGTGTTGATCAGTTTACTTGTATCGTTTTCTTTGTTATCATAGTTTGTATGTTGTATGAAAATTGTGTCCATGAAACAGGGGTCGTACAGGTCATACCAGGAAAACCAGGAAAGTCTGGAATTTGACAAATTCGTTCTTCCTGGCTTGGAAAATCGTGGAATTTTGATTTTGAATTTGGAAGTTTTTGAAAATGAAATGACTGTTTAAAACGTGAGTCAGCAAGAATAAAACAGAAACTCGACTTAATTTACGAAGAAAAAGCTAGATTTTCATAAGATCAGATTTATCACTAAATAAATATCTATATTTCCTAAATGTACCTATTTTCTATTTTGAAAATGAGTACTGCTTTGGAAAAAGTTCAAATCGGGATTAGCTTTTAGCATCATTAAAAAAAAGATGGCCAAATTTAGCTTATGGAAAACTGTTAAAAGGTTATGGATAAAGTTTTTGATAAAGTCGTGAAAGGTCGAAAGAGTACAAATCTTGATCATAAATGATTATAAATTTTTCCAAGGTTGTAAAAAGATGTTGGAGTACTGTAATCACTTCTTTGTCTTTTCAAAATAAACTCCAGGTATAAGATGTTGTGTCCAAAGACATGGCCCAATTGGCGAGGAATGCCCAGAGATGGAATCAAGGAGCTTCTCAAGGTAAAAAATCTAATCAGTTTAATTTAAACAATAAACTAATTACTAGTTAGGCAATCAGCCCTCACTCAGAAGCAGGAATAGTTGAATGATTGTTCTCTTTAGAGCAAGCTAAAGCTGCATAAAATGTTATGTGTTAGCCTATACCAAACCAGCGAACAGTGCTTTTCGTGCGCTGTGATTGGTTACTCGAGCTCTGAATACCACCGCTGTTCCGAGCACGCACGAGTGAGCACAGGCTTCAGCGCGCGCGGATCAGTACTGAAGGAAGATTCTGTGCCTTTCTTCATCCAAAATTTAATGTTTCTTTATTTATTTTTTACTTCGATTCACTGATTTGGTACATGCTAAAATAATTATTCCCTTCATTGTTGATGAACAGCCAAGTATATTCACCTCTCCGCATTTGCGGCTCGGCGAATATCCTGGGCTATTCACCTCCGCTTCAGGGAATAATTGCCAACTGTCGGATTACTGAGATGTGATAAATGTTGAATCTGTAAGAAGTGTTTCTCTTTTAGATGTCTGTGTTTGTTTACGGGTTGGCAGGTGGTCGGGATTCTTAGCAACTTTTTTTTCTAGGGCAGCTCTAGCAACATAAGCCTTGTTCTTGTTAATTAAAATCATTGAACGATCAGTTCTGCCAAGTCGCATCTCATGACTGCTCAATGCCATCTTTCGGCACTCGACAAGGAAAACATTCAATTCCTTCTGTTGCCACATTCACCAACAGTGTTATTCTGACAGAAGTCTTATCTCTTTGTTTTTGTAACAATAGCACAGTCCTTGTGCTTTTGTCACAAGGCTTAAAAGAATATTAATATTACGGGGTTTGCACGCACCCTTTAAAAATTATAAAAATCCTTAAATTTGCGTTTCTAAAATTTGAAAACGCAAAATGTCCTTGAACTTTACATAAAAATATCCAACTCCATGAAAAGTTTGTCTTTTGTTAATTTTCTTGGGATGTTTTGGGTTCGACATATGTGGGCCCTTAAAACTATCTTTATTATGCTGTGAAGAGTCCTCAAAAAGTTCTTAAAATTTGTGTTGGGGTTAGGGAAGAATTCTTGTATTTCTAGATAGGCTTTATTTCTACCGTTTTTACATGTATACAGGTTAGATACACCCGCCTTCTCTACTTCTAATATTATATCTGTTTAATGTAACGTTTTTAGTTCTTGCACGTGCCTCGCTTCAGTTTTCGGTTTTAGAAAAGAAATTTGGGATGTGGGTGCCAGTTATTATCGTGTGACAAGGACATCTGCTCTGCACAAGTCATGTTATAAATGCTGCAGTCAGATTCACTACTCACTGATATCTTTATACCTTTGTGCTGAGAACTAAACATTCAAAATAACGGCTTCTCGTTTTTCAGTAAGAGGCCATGAATTTTGTATTACTTCATTTTTTGAAACATTTTTGTAAATTTCGTTTCAGTAATCTATAGTTTATAACTTCTTGGGGCTGATTTATCATGAAACAGCTATTCCATTCATCGTTGATTCTATAAGTGTTGGACCTGACAGCTCGTAGAAGAATACGAGGTAGTTTTCAAATGTTGGTCTGCGATCGAAGAACAAATCTTTTTGAATTTAGAAGGCTTGTTGGCTTTACTGTTCAACTCTATCAAATCTGCTCCTAAACGTGGCGTGTTTTTAAAACGTGCATTGTGCGAGTAGCCTAACTCTAAAACAAAGGTGGTTCATGATTCTAAAACTCCCCTTTCACCATACTTTGCTTTCATTTCCAGTTGTGATTCAGTTTCGTTCTTACAGAAACTGCAAGGCCCAAAAGACTGTAAATGTATACGGCTCGTCAGTGTGTCTCTGTATTTCTACAACTAATTGTCAGACCTAAGTTCTCTATCTTATTTGAGGTAGCATAACAATCATGTTTTGCTTTCGTCAGTCGCTGAATGTTAAACCAACCGAATACGCTTACGGCAGAACCAAGATATTCATCCGAAACCCCAGAACGGTGAGTTAAGCCACCAGTCAGTATACTTGAAGTACGGAGCAATAATGGCGAAGTAAATGCGACTTCAAGAAGTGGGTAGATTCATTAACCCTTGGCTTGTCCTGCCAAAGACGATTTTGGAAAAAAAAACCCAGCGTCTTAACTTTCAGGGTTCGAAATAGAAAACAATTACAGCCTGGCATTTTATTATTCTAGAAAACAAAATGTAGCAAAACCTGACCTCCCATTTTTTTTTTTTAACCTGTTATTTTTGTAATTTGGTCTCCATTCGGCCCTTTGAGGCCCCTATTTTGAACCCTGACCATTCATTTTGCCAGTTTCCAAGAGTAGATGTATTTGGTGTAAGATCTTTTTCAAAATTCAGTGAGCAAAGAATTTTCGTTAAGATTCTTGAATGGTAACAGTACAGCAGTGCTATAATGACAACAATCAACACCTCTATTGTTCATGGGTGTTTAGGCACTATTAATTTGAAATTTTTAAAGATTCGATATTTATGTCTAAATTTGCATACAAATATGTGTTTTGAATACTAGAAAATTCAGGTAAATAAAATTTGTTATTACATATAAAAGCTACTTCTGAGAAAACATTTGTCGTTAGATTTTAATTCTTTTGACAGCTTGACTTTAAATGATAATTCTATAAAAGGATTGTGTTTAATGTTTAACCTGATAACGAGCGATAGGGCATTAAACAGTTTTGCTATGGAATCTTGAAGTTTACCCTTTTGTAGCTTTTCTAACTCATCGGCTTTGCTCGAGCAGAGACCACATGATTGGACTTGTTTTATCTACATTAATCATGTCAGATAAAAAAAACAAATAGTACTGTAAGTTTATTCCTTCATGCATTTCTACTCGGCCGTTTTAGTCTCGACAAACCTCTCCTTCATTGCTTTTACTCTCGCTTTACTTCCAGTTATATCGTTTAGACCCGATATGACACTAGGTGTTGACCGCAAAAATATATTAAAACTCCCTACCTTATTTTAAGATGTACTGCTTTGATCTGACTTCTTTTGAGACACTAAGCATGTTCTTGATGTTTACTCTGCCATAACGTGTCAACTTGATACTTTAAGAAAAGTCCCGTGCCGTGATGTATGCGGAAGTAATGACAAGGAAATCCTGTTTTGGCTTTTCGTTTCGTGAGGGTCGGAAAGGGGGTTTTCCGTGAACCGTGAACGCTTATTTTTAATTTCCGTGATTCGTGAACGAAAGGATTTATTTCCCGTGATCTGTGAACGAAAATATTGCCGTGATTCGTGAAATAGCTAA
>JANSTQ010144227.1:0-12500 GCA_026167885.1 Bergia puertoricense
GAATCAAGCCAGGACTCTGAGATGGTGAACACGTCAAAGTCGCTGTGGGTGACGACTGGGGTGATGAGTTCCCTGATTTGGTGGAAGTTTTCTCGATTCTTAATAGATCGTACGTTGAGATGGGAAACTTTAATACAGTGGTGTTGGCCGCGCACTGTAGTGTTTTGGTTTACACAGTTCAGTGGACTTACTGTAGCTTGAGGTTTTATGGTAATATAGTTGCGGGGAACAAAGTGTTTTTGATGGGAGGTGTTGGACTTTGTGAAGCTGTGTAGATGATTGTTCGGTCAGTAGCTATCGTTCCATGTAGTTATGCGTACAGTCTGAATGATTTTTAAGGATCCCGAATCAGGACCTGGTAGCGGATGGATGTCACCACTTCGTTTTATGGAAAGGGCTGTTTCATTAAAAGTAGCATCCGTGTTATGGTAATAGCAAACGTGGCGTTTAAATCTCTTTGTTATAAAGGTCGTGTATTCCTTTGCCTCTTGATACTTGATAAAGGCCGTCTTGGTTGGGTGCACGGAATTGTCGTTAGGACAATGGGCACAATGGAGTCGGAGTTGTTACTAACCGTTATTTCCCTGCTGCTAATGGGGTCTTTTGTGATGTAAAATTCTGTGCTTGAGTTTCTTTCCCAACTCAAGCCTCCTGAAAACTTGAATTCACTTATTTCTTCCCCGTAAGGCGGGTATCTTTCCAAGTAAAGGGCCCTTTCAGTCCATAAGATAGTTGCACATATGTCTGTAGAGGGTGCAGTAGTGAATGAACTGCTTAACAGACTAAAAAAGATTATTTATAGTTTATAATGTGTTTATAAACCCTCAAAATCAGTAAAATTCTTGAAGAAATTGCAAATACACAATGTGATCCTGAAATATTTTGCATTTGTGAAGCCAAGTTTAACTTACCTTGATAGCTCTTTTCATAAATCGACAATTTCCACGGTATACGAAAGATTTCTGTTGACATTCATCAAAAGCCAGTTTCACACAATCCAATGGATCAGTTTTTTTATCTGAGGATTGTTTTTCGTCATTGTGCATTGTGTGTTTCTATCGTTTAAACAATCCTACCATTTAAAATGGTTCTATCATTAAAACAATCCTATATCGTTAAAAAGACGACAGAAATCGATCAGCGGTCTTTTTCAAGTGGCATGATTTAATTGTCACATGTCTCGTTCATTCATTGATTTTGCATGTGTTTGCTAAAAACATCATTATCAAGAATGAAGAAGCTGAACGTTTGTATGTTGATATAGTAGATTCTACAGAAAAATGACCTACAAAGAAGGGTAGGTTATCAATTGGGACTATGTCCTGTTACCATATCCCTGTCACATTGTACATTGTATATTCTTTTTTCTCTTTTTTGTTTTTCAAATTGTTGTATTCATATGCAAATTTGTGACAAACCAAATAAACTAAACTAAACTAAACTAAACTAAAGAAGGTAGCCAGTGCAGCCGAAGGGGATGTAATGCATTGCTTTCAGCTCTACTCGACAGCAGAAATTAAGTCATATCTTTTATGGTGATGTCTAAACACATTCAAGTTGCTATCCTGACAATTGAAAAGCTATTGATACATTTACCATTTGGAATACAGTTTTTAGATCAGTGTTGGAGTAAAGACTGCATTTAATTCAGAATATGTGGGTTTCATATACCGGTGTGTACACCTTCACTTTCATCATGAAAACTTTCAGCATTTTCCGACTCTAAAGAAATATTGTGTGAACCACATGATTAAGGCATCGTTTAAAATGATCCTAATCGTTTAAAACAAGATCCTACCGTTTAAAAGATCTTATCGTGTAAATGATCATATCATTTAAAACGATCCAATCATGCATTGTGTAAAAGTAAAGAAAAGAAACTATCCAAACAAACGATACACGATGTGACGGAAGCGATCACCAGCTCCGAGTGCATGGCCAACACAATACAGTACAATACAATACAACACAGCACAGCACAATACAATACAATACAGCACAATACAATACAATACAGTACAATATAATACAACACAGCACAGCACAATACAATACAGCACAATACAATACAATACAGTATAATACAATACAGTACAATACAATACAGTACAATACAATACAGTACAATACAATACAGTACAATACAATACAGCACCATACAACACAATACAGTCAATGCAGTACAATACAGTACAGTGCAGTACAATACAATAAATATAATACAATATTTACAATACAACACAACACAACACAATACAACAATACAATACAACAATAAAATACAACACAATACAAATTTATACATTACAATACAATAAAAATAATACAACAATACAACACAACAAAACACAACACAATACAACACAACACAACACAACACAACACAAGGCAGTAATAACCATATGATTGCAATTACAATACAAACAATACAGTATAATATAATGGTTATAGTACAAAAAATGCAATAGAACAATACAATACAATTATGAACATGACATAGTATTTAATTGTAATATAATAAAGATAATTACTAACCACATATACAAAACAATACCAACAACAAGTTTCTTACAATAAAACAAAATGTAAAATATCAATTTAAAACTTAAGAATAAATATTCAAATATTTACGATCATTATGGTAAAAATACAAAGTGAAAAACAATACACTAATATTCTCAGTTGATAAAACTCTAAGCAGCACATACCCATGAGAGTCTAAGCCAACATCTTCCACATCTTCCAATACTGAGGTCTGAGGTCTGTAGTTGTACACACGAGGGTCATCTGGAGAGAGTACAACAACTTGAGTGCCATCATCCTGGGATGGTATGGCCTGTTCTCCACATATTCTGTGCAGCAAAGAAGAACAAACCAAGGATTAATTAATAAGGTTTTTTTTAGATTAAATTCTATAAATTACTGATTATAATTCTCTTCATACATGTTTACGAGTCCTATATTTTTATTACCATGACATTATAATCTAAAAAGGTTCAAAGTCTTTTGTCCTTCTGAACTTCCACGACTTCATCCATGACCTAGCAATGGCAATTTTCCGCGACATAATTTTTACTAGGTCTTGTTCTTGGCAATACTAGAAACTATGAAAAGTTTGCATTTTCCAGATTCTGCTCTCAATGTCTTCTTACAGTCCCCAAGTCTACTTCTGTTACCTATGAGGACCGTGCTTCCTCATTAGCCACTCCTAGACTCTGGAATTCATGAACTGCCACTTGCTATCAGAAACTCTGAATCTATCAATCAATTTAAGTCCCATAAAAAAGCACATTTTTCTGTATTAAGTAGCTAAGTACATGTAGCTGTCCCCTCATTATTTTTTTTAGTTACTGTAGATCATTAGTTGACAGTAGTTTTTTTGATTACATAAAAAGTCTTACAAGTACTTTAACTATGTAAACACATCGAGGTGTGCAAAATACATCCCAAAAACTGTAATTATTATTATTATTATTAAATATTACTATTGAATAACTGACTTTCCATGACCCATATCAAACTTCAATGACTTTCAAGTCCTTATATTAAATGAATTTGTAAACTACACACGACCAACTGAACTGTTAAACTTCCTTGACCTGAACCAATCCTGTTTTACGGTAAGTTTATGAAACACAACCGTCAGTACATGTAACATCACTGTCTTAAATGACTACGAAATCAGATCAACAAATGACATTTTGGAAATTATTAATAGTCTGAATGAAACCAATTTTCATCCTGGAGGCTTCACACACACAGTATAACACTAGTTAATGATTGTAATTCAAGTTCCAAGTCAATTGGTACTCGTCAAAAACAGTGAAATTTTGAAAACAAAGACTTTGTGATAATCTGGGCCAAAATCAAAGAAAAAGTACTCAAAGACAATCTTAAATGAAAATTAAATATCATGGTATTTAATATGTTATTTTTTCAGCTCAGTAAGTGTGCAGTGTTTACCATCAAAATTTAGGATATTTTGAGACCAAACAGACAAAAAAATGTCCCAAAATGTATTCATCCAAAGAGCTTGGTGAAAAAAACAGCCTAAGTGTTGATTTGAAACCACCATTCACAAAACATAAAAAATCTCCACTTTTACACAATGCTGTGTACAGTAGTAGCCAGTGGACTTGTATTATGAAGCCAACACATTGCTCAAGATTGTAACACAAATTAAAATTACTCCCAAACTTTACCAAAAATCTTTACTTTTGATTACATGTACCTATAGTAAGAGCCTCATTCTAAAAAGTCAAGATCTAGAAATGCCTATAGTCTCAATAAAATAAGAGGGTGTCAAGTATGAACCTCTGGGTGGTTTGGTAATGTATGGCAGGATATCTTCAAAATGTGCACATTTGTGTGCCAGAATGTAGAGAACATTTGGTAAGACCTTCCATAGTAAATTTGGTTAGACCAGTCTGATGTTACAAAATCCTGCTTTTTGAAAATGGAAGTCCAGGGTTCTCCCCCTAATCCCAATCTGAAATTTATGGACTCTTTGAGGACTTTTCATGGTAGCCTCTGATTCAAATAAAGGACTGCAAAAACAAAGCTTGGTCTATTTATTAATATATTGGAGGAACTGAGTGTCCTTTCAACAGAAGTTCTTACTTGACACAGATGACATGTATAACATTTTGTTGAGCAGAAAATATAAACTTTGAAGTCCAGCAGCAAGAAGATAAACTTTGAGGACTTTTGAATTTTGAAAACGAAAATTTAAGGATTTTCATGGTTTTTAAGGACCCATATGAACCCTGGAAGTCTACAAGTCTGCCAGATTAATCAGAATTAAGAATTCATTTTTTTCTGATTCTATAAAAGATATAAATTTATAAACAATGGGACTTAGTTTTTTAAGAATTTTTTGGAACCAGATTTAGAACAATTTCTAAATGAGTAAACACTCAAAGTTAGATCAACTTTAATTAATACCTCAAGTGTGGGTAGCGCGTGCACCACTCCTGACATTCAGACAGCAGCTGCTCACTCCCTTCATGACAATAAATAATAATAATGTTAGTAACTTTACAATGAATTATTTTAACAATAATTGTATTTTACTATTGTAAACATGTGATAGTTACAGCACAGTTGATGTAGTCATGCACATAGACAAATCCAATATTTAAATTTCATAATTTTATAATAACTAGTAAATAAATATAACTTAAGTTAGCTATTGAAGGAATATAAATAATGTACACTAAAATTTCAACCTCAAAGACCTTCTGCAGTTTTCCATGGCCTTCTGTGGTAAACTAAACTTCATTTTTTTTCTTTTTATCATAGTTTCAAAATTTTAACAGTTACTTAATTTCTGGTGGTGTAGATGATTTCAACTAAAGTGACTTCAACTCATTTTTGATGACTTTCCAGGTCTATAATTTTGGTTCTAATTCTGACTCATCAACTTTCCGTGATTTTCAACAGGGTTCCCACTCCTAACTGAACATGAAAATTCAAGACTTTTCAAGGACCTTTTCCAACAGATTCAAGGACCTTGTGCGACAACTAAAACTTAAAGGTTTTTCATATTTTCTATAAACTTTAAACAATGCTACAGGTAGTTATACAATAAATTATTTCCAGTACAAGGTTTTTTATTCTGCATCTGGTAAGATGCACTATGTGGCAAAAACTGAAGACTTAGCCTTACTGCAGATTGGTCAAAACTTGGTACAGCCAATAACAAATCCTGTATGATCAAATTTGCTTTTGGGGTTGAGCTCATGTGTTTTCAGTCTTAACTTGGAGGCTTTTGTATTTGTCAATTTTAAATCAAAGATTTCAACAAATTTTAATAACTAGTTTGTTGATCCTGCATCAGTCAATTCAAGGATTTTCAAAGACTTTCAATGATTTTCAAGGACTTTGCAGGCCTGGAATTCTCTTTTTTCAAATTCAAGGACTTTCTAGGATTTTCAACGACCGTGGGAACTCTGTTTCAAGGGCCATAGGAGCCCTGTGTAAACCTTTAGTCCAAAAGTTGTCAAAAATGAACAAACCTCCATGAGGCCAGATAAATGAAGGAAGTTAATGCTATAACTTTTAATTTATCAGAGCTTAACATTTTAAAAGCTCCATGGTGACATATTGTTGAGCAGCACAGGGTATTAAAAACATACAACAAGCTTCAATATTCAGAATAAATTTTAAAAACTTGTCCAAAGTACTCTTCATTTAAAAAGGATATATTTTTGTGATACCATATTATTATGAACTACCATGCATTTAACCCTTTCAACCCCAAACACAACATATGACATGTTGCAAAATTCTCCTACTAACACTGTATCCATACTTTTCTTTAAAACAGTTTGGGAGAAATTTGCTTTTCATACTAGTTAGATAGCTTTCTATAAATTAATGATCAATTCCTTTACTTATTTTGTATTGATAATGTAAGGAGAAAATAGATGTTGATAAACTGACTGGGGCTGAAAGGGTTAAACAAACTATGTGGTTGTAAATAGAATACTGATCCATACCACTGAATATGTTGCCTTCAAACAGCAAGTTGTCAATTTCATCAAACATTTGCCGCACTCTGGCAGAAGCCTGTCTGTCAAACTCCTGATCACATATAAATAAACAGTAACAAAAATTACTTTAAACATAACAAAATTAGTTCTTTTGCACACATTTTAATGGAGTAATGAAGTAACAAGTGCTAAAGAATAGTTGCTAGGGAAAGTTAAAATTACACTCATTGTTTATCACACAATGTGTTTTTATGACAGGATATTCTATTTTACTAAAAACAATCAGCATCTAGATCACAGAAAAAAGTTTTGTGTGGTTAATGATGTCATTACTTTTCATTACTTATATGGAAAGTAATTTTTGTGATTTCAAAGTTTGATAATGCACAAACCACATGTGAAGAATGCATACAAGAGCTGAAATATTGCTACATAATATTTCATAGTATTTAATATTTATTGTTTACCATGCTACCAACTGAGAGAGTTTGACACAGTTTTTGAGATGAAATACTGTCGACAGTGGAAAAAATGCAGAATGTTATCATCTAATATCATAATTGTTAAGTACAGAATATAATGTATACATTGTATATTAGCATCCAGACTGATTAGAAAATAAATTTCTAAATAATATAGTTACTTTTTCCAATATTTTTTCTAAGTACACGTTCAAACAACTGCAGTATCATTTTTAACTACGCCGTTTTCATGGTAACATGTTAAATTATTTAAGCTGCATTACACGTAAGCGAAATATTTCTCCAGATGCCATGATGCCATGAACCTGATCCCCTCTCCAAAACTTATACAGTAATTACGTTGCTAGTGAAAGGCCCCTAACTATATAGTACACATTTATATATTAAATATACTGGTCACAACACAAAAGTTTACATACATCATCATTCCCCCAGGAGTACACACTGCTACGCCCAGTAAGATTGCCAGTATTTGTGGACCATGTTTGTGATGCTGACAAACTGTTGTTGAGGCTGCCAGTATTATCTGTGGTTGGGGTAGAGTGACCACTGGTATCTGGGGTACGGTAGCTATTTATAGCTTCCCTGACTGTCTCAAGGTAGGACAGTGGGAGTGATTCCTCTGGTTTCTCTGGAAGGGGGTGAAGGGAGTCAAAACTTCCTTGGGATGAGAAACCACGGCTGTTGAATAAAAAGCGAAATGATTAGTATTGAAAGATGGTCAAGCAACTTCAACCAGCTAACTCTTTAATAACAAACTTTGCAGTTCATTTTTATGCCAAGAATGTTAGTTAGTGGTTAGTGTTTAAGCCAGCTATCAAAACTCCATATGCTACAGTGCAGTTATAATATCTGACCAGTTGCATACATGTCTCAAATTTTAAGTAGAATGATGAACATGCAGTACTGGTTGTAATTCAAAAGCTGAGAATTTTGTCAAAAGTAGAAAACTTAAGATTGATATTTGAAGATGTAAATCTAGGGTTGAAAAGGAAAAGTTCAACAAACAATGTAACTAACACATAATTAAACTGCCATTTAAGGATCTGTTACAGTTCATGCCAAGCAGTGGCCAGAATTTCTAAACCTTAATGTTACAATAAGTATTTGCATAGTTTGTTGTTTGTTGGGAACCAGCCAATCAAGACTCCTGGTTGCAGAAAGACTTAATGGGGGTGGGGAGGGAGGGGGGATTCCCTTGTTAATTTGTTGTGATTGGGAGGCTTGGAGGGGAGATTTTAAAAGGAAAAATACAATGTATGTTCATTAGAACATATAGTTCCCAACTGAACAAGTGTCACTCCTGGGATATCATACAAGCTAAATCCTTCCCAAGCCAAGTGGCTCATAAGGTTGGCACTTATCTCCAGTTTCTGCAGTGTTAAGCAAATGATAGTCTATGACTCCCCCTGGACAGGACACTAATCCATTGCAGGTTAGCCCCCAGCAGAAGCTGGTACTCATTTACACAGCCGAGTCGACTGGAGCAAGTCGGGTAAAGTGCCTTGCTCAAGGACACAACACAGTGGTCAGGCCAGGGTTCGAACTCACGACCTTCAGGTTACGAGTCAGACACGCTAATCACTCAACCACTGCATTGCAGATGGATATCATACAAGCAGGTATTTATTTGTCCATTAGTTGTTAACTCCAAAAAATAAAATAATTAATATAAATTTACTTAAATCCAAAAAAATTAAAATTTTCCATAAAGTCAAAAACTTTTAAAGATCTTTTTTCTTCCCAGTGATCTCCTAAAAATTTTCAAAATATTTGTGAATCTTTACCAACTATACATATAGGGTACTATGTCCCTATAATTTAAAATTTTGATTCTTCAAATTGAAACCAAGATATCACCAAAATATGATGTACATGTAATTGAGCAAAAACTTCCACAAAAGGGAAGCACCACTAATTTGAAAAATTGATCTGACACATCTTCAGTGTCTTGCAAGTAGCCACACAGAGATGACTAACTTCCAAGCACCAAAGAACAAGTGTACCTAACAGATAGTCACTTTTACTAGTTACCAACTGCCTGCTGCTTGTCCTTAGAAATTATTTCAGTCTGTACATATTTTGCTAGATATTATAAGAAATTAGTTAATTTTTCATGTGTATCCATATGATATTTATGTAAGCCCCTATAACTTGTTAAATTGTAAACCCTTATTCTCTTGCTCTCTCTTTCATAAAATTAAAATCAGTTTAATAAATATAGTGTATAGTAACTGTTATTCTTTTTATTTTGTAATCTTGATTAATTAGTATTTATGTGTGAGGAAAACAAACACATGTCCAGCCTACACGACTTACATTTGAAAACAAATTACCATGCTTTACCTTTGTCTACAGCAAAATAATTATTTCTTCAAGATGAATTAATGATAATAGATAGATTTCATTTTCTAAAAATGGTTGAGGAGTTAAATAATCCTTAGCATAGATATAACAGGCACCATTACTGATACTAAAATAAATTGATTACAGTTTTTACACTAGTTTTGCTTCAGTCTGAAATAGCAAGAAACACCAAAACAAAATAATTTATTATATATTTCATTTAATTAACATTTTTACTAAAAGCAAAAGCCTCTGCACATTTCAAATGATAAAATTTTAAGATGGTATTAAGAAGTTGACTCTCTGAAAGTCAGCAAATCACAAAATTTAATAATATTCTGTAACAGTAAAACTAAAGCACTTGATTGTATTTCTTGTCAACAATAATCACTATTCAGAACTTATAATGAATGCCTTCTGTAAGTGCAACTTACCCCTTGACAAATAATGCTTGTATTGCCATAGATATCCAGTAGCCACTGTTCCATGCATTGATATTATACTTGTTTACGAGAACCAAAAACTTTGTGTTTTTATGTTCATTGGTCAGAATATTATTTAATTTGTCTCCTTGCAATCAATATACTTAACATTTCGCCTCTATACCTGCTTCACATAGAAATCGTATCACTGAGTTTTAATTTAATTGCACTAATGAGCCACAGGTTGCCAAATGAATGTCTCAGATCCAGTCAGTAACTAATGGAAGTTGTTAATTAATACAAAAATTCAATGGCTTTTCCAAGAAGAAAGAATAATTAATATTTAACAAGTTTTCTTAATGCAATATAGAAGAAAGTAATACAACTTGTTTCATAACAACTGCATTTAAAACAGAAGAAACCTAACACAAAATAAAGTATTTATAATTAATTATTAAAAGTGAGACACAAAGGGAAAGTTTAAATTTGTAATTAATGTTTTTAGTTATAAATAAAAAACCTACATGTAAAACAAAGCACACAGCCTCTAAGTCTGGTT
This sequence comes from Bergia puertoricense, assembly GCA_026167885.1. NCBI lineage: Eukaryota > Metazoa > Cnidaria > Anthozoa > Zoantharia > Parazoanthidae > Bergia > Bergia puertoricense. The sequence continues at coordinate 10,304 of JANSTQ010144227.1, forward strand.
TGAAGGACAACTTCATGCATTATTTGATAATTTAAAAACAAATGCTCATCTTGCCCTTCCACCTGCATATTAACCACTTTACAGGGTCTGAACAACAAAACTCACTTTTAAATAAACAGTTGTTTGAATCCTACAAGTCTCGTGATGTTACACATAATAATTGCTATGGGTTAGTTTATTTGGTACATTATTCTGGAGCACAGTCACTTAGTTAAAAAAATCTGAATTTCACTTCCACTGCTTTAACATCTGCATGATTTGCAGTGCTAACTAGGTATACTAAACCAGATTAGACTCCTTCCTACAGTTACAGTTATATATTCATTAAAATAAGTACCGGTAGTGTTAAGCTTAATTTGCTCTCTTGAAAGAGCTTTTTCAGTCCAGCATACATTTATCATGAACATGTTACCATGTCCAGTAGTAGCTTGCAGATTTGACAATTTATAAATTGAAGCTAGTATACTGTTTATTTTAAATTTGAGACAGTTAAGCCAGAACATTACCACTGGCTGTAATACAACAAGCTAAACTGATGCCTATTTTACATCAAGGCAAAAATCAACATAACAATTATAATTATTTTATTATTACCTAATTGAGGGGGAAAAAAACATGTTGCGACCAAAAGCTGAAAAACTTGTGTCCCTCAATACTTTAAAAAATTTACAATGGTATTAAAAGAGAATTACAGTAACTGTATGACTGTGTAAATAGAAAGAAACTGTGTGTCCTCCACATTCAGTAAACTGTTTAGTTACAGTGTTCACTGCCTAAATTTATTTCAAAGAAAACTAGCAAATTACAAAGATGTTCACCAATCTCACACATGTAACTGTAATTTGAATGTCACTTGTTTGAAATGCATAATTATGTGAGCCTGAAGGTGACAGAACTTTCCTTATGTCCACGATCAATATTAGTACTCTCTCCCCAGGTGGAAATCTTATTAAGATTCTTAATATAAGATTCTCAATAAGAAACTTAATAATAAGATCTTGTAAAATGCTTATTAAGAATCTTGTAAGATCTCAAAAGATTCTTATTAATATCTTAAGTTCTTATTACATTGAATCTTGTACATGTACATGTAAGAATCTTGCAAAGATGTTAAAAGATGCTTATAAAAATCTCGTAAGATCTTTTCAACATATTATTGATCATGACAAGACTTTCTAATTGCCTGCATTTAACACTAACAAACTCAACAGATTCTTCCGTTTGGAATATATCTCTATTACATGTAGTTGCATGACTGTACACTGCAAGAGTTAAACAGAACTTTAACAAATCTGCGTGGAAAAACTATCTTCATTTTATATACTGTGCAATTATTTGCTTAACAACATTGTGAATGCTAAAGTATTAGTACATGTAAGACTCTCAGTTGGTCCAACACAAGTCAGAATGGTTACTATATTAATTATGATGACAAAAATTAAAACTACTGTCAAACATCAAAACTGAACTGTCTGTCAAAAATTAAAACTAAACCGCCAAAAACTAAAACGAAACTGTCAAAAACTAAAACTGAACTGTGAGCCTTCTGGGCCACCGTAATTAATCATATAATAAGTATATATGGTAGATCTACATGTAGTGATAAGAACAACATTTGCAGCTTGGTTATAGTGTCATTGAAAAGTTTGACATAATTATTGTAACAATACTAACTTCCATTCAACTGCTCACTCTAATTACATGTACTACTGTAGTTACACAACTTTATATTGCAAGTTTTTAAAAAATTTAATTTAATATACATGTAGGACAGTTTGAAAAATCATTTTATATAATTACATTATATTTTTTTAAATATTAAGAAAACATTGTGCAAAAAATATATCAAAAGACTTCCATGTCTGTGTATATAGATTTTTAAATGAATAATTCATTTGATCCTTGTCTTGCTTGGCTTGAAAAATCCAAGAATATTCAACAGCATTTTTGTGGTATATTCATGGCATATTCACATGGTATATAACAAATCAGCTCCCATGACAATCAGGGTTTCAGATAAGGGCCGGCGAACGGCGAATTTCGCCGGTGCTCTCTCGAGTTTTGAGGAATATTCGCCATAGCTTCACGGGCTTTCGCCAGAGCAATTTTAGGGTTGGAAATCAGATAAATTGTATAGTTAAATGTCAAAATGCATGCAATTTGCAAACTTTAAAATAAACACTAAACCATATTTGTT
>JANSTQ010144238.1:0-12499 GCA_026167885.1 Bergia puertoricense
CAAGCTGTAACTCTTATGCAAAAATCCCGAAAAAGTGTCGGGACGACCCTAAACTTTATTTTCGGGACTCTATTGTTAATGTCCCGCTCGAATCCCTAAATCCCGAATCCCGACGCGATCGGGATTTGGTATGTTTCCCGAAGACGGTACTGTAGTTCCTACAACAAATTTACACTGACAACATATTTTAGCTCAAGACCTTCCTCAATTGTTCAAATTGTTCAGACTTTTTTTCTTGAGTATTTTACATACAGTATTACATGATTGTATGACACTACTGTGACAGTGCAATAGTTGATTCCATTAATGTAATAGCATGCAAACCTACCAAGGTCCTGAAATTTCACAATTTTTAATTTTTACAAAAAATCTCCAGAATTTATATTGTGACAAAGCACACTTCGATTTGAAGACAAAACACTAAATTCCTGTCATCAGGTGCTTTGTTTGTGTTGCCAAAAGCACTATGTAAAATGGTTAAATGTACAGTACTTCCACATTGTCAACAAGGCAACATCCTCTTACATAAGGAGCACTGGCTCATGACAAAGAGCAGGATTTGGATTTTTTTCACTATCTAACAGTCTTTAATCAACACCAATTTCAAAACAACTTTTTTTGTGAAAGTAAACTCACAATTTTTTACCCCCAGGAGATGGCAGGTCTGTAGCACTTCACAGTGATGAGAGTAACAGTCCCGTGACAGCATTGTGTGTCCACAACAGTTGAAAACAGTGACACCGCTGATACACCATTGTGGCCTGGCAATGTTCATTGTTACTCCACAGTGCATATCACTGTCACAGTGCTGTCAGTTGCCACTGCTACAAAGAATCGAGCTCTCCAACATTGTCAATAACACAAAAGCCATAACTCCATGGATTTTTTTCCTTGTCACAGCATGCAACACTGTTAGCAGGGGTGGAAAAAATTTTCAGACAGTTGCTAGCCCTGACTTCCCAGCAATTGTGGGAAACTAGCCCAAATCCACAAACTGCTAGTCCACAATACAGTATGAGCTATTTTTTACCATCGAGATGGACTCATGGCAATGTGGTTTTCCATTTCGGCTTTGCAGCTTCAGTTTCTGAACAGTGTTTTTCCCCTTGGCACCTGACAGGACTTGGTCACCAAAAAAAGACAGATTCTTTTGCTTTACAAATTATTTACAGCATCTTTTCCAAGAAAAGGCATCATCATAAGAAGGAAAACATTTTGGCCATAACTAGGGGCTAATAGCTAAGAGTTATCAAGACCAGATCTTAGTGAAATTGACCTCAAAATCTACATGTAGTAACCCTTTAGACTTGTACGCAACTTTCCTTACTAGCTCAATGGCAAAATTTACTCAAAAAAGTTTTCCACCCCTGCTGTCAGGTTCTCTTATGCCTCAGTTAAAACATGAAAACATGACTATACACTCAGTAATTACAGTATACAAAGTGTATACCTGTACATCCTGCTGTCAGGTTCTCTTATGCCTCAGTTAAAACATGAAAACATGACTATACAGTAATTACAGTATACAAAGTGCATATCTGTACATCCTGCTGTCAGGTTCTCTAGTGCCTCAGTTAAAACATGACTATACAGTAATTACCATATACAAAGTGCATACCTGTACATCCTGCTTCATCAGAGAAACCCCTTGCAGATTTAGCTCATAACTTTCTGTTTTTAAATAAAGAATAATTATGAATATAAGTCCCCCAAATCTGAGACGTAAAATTCCTTCTGATTATAGGACCCCCCCCCCCCCCATACAGGTATAAGCCCATAGACTTAAATTCAGAAGTTTACGGTATTACATGGTTCATACTGATGGGTGATCACAATATTCCAGGAGTTTTCCAGGGTGCATGTACAGTAGTTTGATCATTTTATAGGACCGAGCCTCTAATTTTCTTTCATGGTGAAAACAAAAATCAAGTAAAATCAATCATACTGTATTAGCAAGGCTGCAAACAACAGCCGGACATTTGACATTTGTCAGGTAAAAGTGGTGAATTGTCTGGCAAAAACAAACTCTGGTTGGACACAAGACCAGGCACTAATTTGGTTGTAGAAATGTTATTGATCTTTCTGATTAAAATGAGCCACTTACTTGCAGAGAAATCTAAAATCCTCATTTCTCAATCTAATTTGGTGATGCAGTTAAGACTATGGACAAGTCACAACACTCTGCGGCAAGGCATTCAGAGTTTATGGAACACAAATACAGAATAAATTTATTAAATGTTATGATGAAATTACACTTGAGTGATTGTTCACCACTTTGCATGCAGATTAATCCTGAAAAATAACCATGTTACAAGACAAAATGAGTTTTGACAGATGATACTGTGCATTGTATGACTAAATCAATAACATACATGTATTTCAATATCACTTTGTAACCTACATGTATGACAGATGAACACTTAAGTCCAGACAGTTTCGTGATTTGTCTGATTTTGATTTGTCCGATCATTCATCGGACAACAAAGGCCAGAATTTCAGGGATTTTGTTTGTTTCTTTTTACCACTACTGTAAATTATGCTCCTGATCAGCCAAATGTCTGAAAGACCAAAACAATCATTTGCAACCTTGTATTAGCAGTAAACAGTTTATTATTGTATTGTTGGTCTCACACCACCATAAAAATTGACAGATTTCTGAACCTTTAAACAAGAAACAACAAAAATCACTCAAGAATCCTCAGAAAAAATGTCTTGTAATGAATCTACATGTACATTAAAAACAACTGCAAATCAGAAACTTCGGCAATCTGCAGGTTGTTTTTTATAGTACAAAATTATTCTCCACGAGATTTCAGGAAAATTTCAGGAACACAGGAAAAATAGCTATTTTTCCAGGAGTTTTCCAGAGCCCTGAAAGAAAATTACAAAATTCCAGGAGTTTTCCAGGAATTCCTGGAGTAGTGTGAACCAATAATGGCACCGAAACTGTGGAACAAACTGCCACTGGAGTTAAGAACCCTCAATAACACTAACATTTTTAAATCTAGTCTAAAAACATATCTTTTTAAACAAGCTTATGACTTATAGTTTATACTGATTATACTTTGCTATTTATCCTTTTTTAATTAACAACATAGATATAATTAGCTCTAGCAATTAGTCATTAGTTAGGGTTAGCACTCTTTTTTTATTGATAGAAATATTCTTTTAACAAATAGGATTTTTTATTTTTTCAAATTGTAAAGCGCTTAGAACAGCAATGTGTAGGCGCTATATCAAAATCTATTATTATTATTATTATTATTATTATTATTATTAATGCAGTTGGTTAGATTATGCCGTGTCCCTTTGGGCACAAAAACCGTTCTGATCTAGCGGCGAATGTTCGACGCAGTTTGTTCTTTCACTTTGATAGCAGCACGGACTCCTTGCAGTGGCTTGGACAACCCGTTCAAACTCAAGGTTTTGTACAGTACAGACCCAATACGGGGCCGAACAGGTGGTCGTAGCAGCTTGAGAAAGCACGATGAATAGACTCGTATTGCCATAGTTGACATGATGGACTCCGAAGAGCGGGAAACACTTAAGTGAGCACTTCACCTGACAGTCTTTGGTACACAAATATCTTGGGTCTTCTAGGACTGAACTGTGTATAACTCAAATGAACAAAGTCAGAGTAACAGTCAAACAACTGCTTTAAAAACGAAATGTGACAGAGCTAAAAAATATGCTGCCTTACAGGGCACAATTTACATAAATAAATGTAGTAATAGGATTAGTAGTAGTAGTAGCAGTAGTCATAACCTTGCTTCGATCAATGCAATCATCATCAGAGACGTTAACTCTGACATGCTAAGAAGTAACCAGAGAAAAGTGTAAGAGGAACTAAGAATGAAAAAAAAAGGCCACGAACTGAACTCGAACCCATGAAACCCCGATGACATGTCAGGTGCTCTAACCACCTGAGCTACCGAGGCATTCACAGCGAATGAGAGAGAACAAGACCAACCCAAGACAGTCCTCAGTTTGTTTGGAGCGTCTGTCATCTCATCGGGGTGTCGTGGGTTCGAGTCCCGCTCGGGACAGTTTGGTTTTTTTATTCTCAGTTTCTTTTACCCTTGTCTCTGGTCATTTCCCAGCATGTAAGTGATGATGATCGAATTTCTTTTATTATTATTATTAATATTATTATTTTTGTTGTTGTTCAGGAGATTCTTTCGTGCAAAAAATAGTAAATTATTAAATTTCAAAAAAGTTTTTGTTGTATTCATTTGAAAACCCCAGAGTATAATGCTAAGGTAAATGATAAACAAGGAAAGAATGTTGACTTTGGAAACCAGGTTACCTTTCGGCTAGAATGGTATTTTCAGTCGATGGAATTAGTTGTTAACCATTTTTATGTTTCTTAATTTTAATTGGACAGTACAATTGAGGAGCTTGTTTCCTTTTTCTAATATTTTTATTGGCTGGCAAGGCAAAATTTTCGCCAGTTGAGTCAAATAATGTTGAAATTAAAGCCGTGCCCACCTTCAGCACATAAAAACGAGAAACTGGCGGGCTGGCTAGACAACGTCAAAATTAGGTGAAACATTTCTTTTCAAAAGCACACTTTTCCAATCGAAATGACTCAAAACTACCAGAGAAGACAATCTACATATGATTCATACTGACGCATTTATTGACCATGTTTAGTACGGCTTATGCAAAAATATTCTCATCCATGAAGATTGGCTAATGGATCCAAAGCAACCTAGTCGAACTTAATTACAAAAAAACTTAGAGCTGGAAAATTAAACATTAAAGAATTCTGAATCATAACTTATGAATATTGAAAAATTAAATTTCGTATAGCAGTCATCTGTTTTGAAATTATTTATAAACATTTCTTTTCGCCTAAGTAATAGGAGAAAAAGAGACTGTCATCACTACAGAACTTCTGTTGCCAGCACTTTTTGTATCTATTCAGATAAGAAAAATCAACTTAATTGTGTTAGCTGTTAATTTAGACTGGCAATTACCAATATATTGGCCTCCATTCTATTAAGATGTAATTTTTGTGGCACCGAGAATAGTATTTAGTTTGCAGCGGCTGAGATGAAAATCTGGCATTGAAAAAGAATGTCACCAAGGAAAACATTCTTAAAGTTTGTTGTATTTGAGGTAAGAGGTTTCTCATTTACGTTTCACCATCTTTTTTACGTTATTTGAGAAAGCCAAGCAATTCGAGAAAAAACCAGAAGTTGGTAAAGATGTAGTACAGAGTTTACTCCCCACTCAAGTTCAGATGTGAGATAGATTCAGATGTGAGAGAGGACAAGATATACAATTAAATCTTGAGTGTTAGCCGTTAATTTAGACTGACAGTTACCAAGATACTGGCCAGCATACTATAAAACATGTATTTTTGTGATACCCAGAATATAAGTTAGTTTGTAGCGGCTGAGACGCACATCCAGCAATGAATGTTAACAACTATGGGAATACGTTATTGTGTAAAATATTCTTAAGTTTTGTTTCCTTTGAGGTGAGCGACTTCATGTTATGTCTTACCATCTGTTTTACGTTATTTGAAGCTATAACTTTAAAGTGTTTTTTTAGAAACAAGCGCAGGGCATATATATATGGCAAACATCATATATATACGAAAAGCAATAAATATATTGCATTCCTTGTGTCATCTTTCTTATCGTTCGACCAACCATAGCAACGAACTTTTGCGACGAAATCAAACCTTTGCGAGATATTCGCTGATATATCAGTTGTGAGTTTGAGAATCATTTCTTTTTGTCAATCCTATTTTAAATGTTTCATTTACCAATACCTTGCAAGTTTAGGATGGCATTGATTAATATCCCGATGAAACCCAACAAGAAATGAATGAAGAAACGATAAGAAAGAATTCCCTTGAAGATACTACAAAGCCGTACGAATATTTCAGAAAATATTCTTTTCTTAATCCTATAAAGAAATTATGATACTCATAAATAATCCTTAAGTCGTTAAAGAAATGTAACATTTGTCATAGCCAGGGTTCCGGAGACAAAAGTTCGCATTAAAAAATTCATGCCGGAGCTAATCCATTTTGATTGAACTCTAACGTAAAAACTTAGTGGAAACACTTTGTCCTTAGTCTCTCTCGCGGGAGTTTGTTCCACATACAGTTGACTCCCGTTAACTCAAACCTGCGGTAACTCGAACCTCGCGCTAACTCGAACTAATTTTGTTTTCCTTTCGGGTCGTTTTCTTCATAAATTTAGCCTCGAGAACTCGAATTCTTGGTATCTCGAACCTTTTTTTCATTTCCCTTGAAGGTTCGAGTTATCGGAGAAAACTGTAGGTTGAATTATGTTGCGTTTGTTTGCTTGTCACGTTTCGTCGCATTCACGTGGACCGAAAACTGAATGTTTCATAAAAGGATTGCGTCTCAATCTGTGCTAGCTGGGATCTCCGAAATTAAAATCTGTGTTCCGAGCCATAATGATGATAGTTTTTATGGTTTTTTATGGAAATATTGGTTGTTATAGAAGCTTCGAATCTTAAATCGTGTGGTAGTGTTTTACGCATCAGCTTTCGAAAATCGTTTTGTTGGTTTCCTATTTTATCGTATTACATTTATTGAGTAGCATTTTACTGCTTTTTAGCTTGATCTTTTTAGCGCTTAAAATTTATGAAATTTAGGCAAAAAGATGCTTGTCCTTATTCCATTGAGCAGAAAAAAAATCACAAAAACATGAAGGACAATTAATTGTAAAACATTTTTATAACTTTATTGTGTATTTCTGCTTTGCAGGTGCTGTCATTAAACTGGCGCCTCAAGTTGAAAGCCGAAAATACTTTCAGTTTTATATCTCGTAAATTAAAAAGATATTAGCTTGCAATTTTCAACGTTTAAAAGATAATGTACTGGCCCGTTTCTTTTTTCAGTTTTGCAAAAGCGAAAATTTCGTTTTCCTTTAATTCGTTTAAAACCATTTTTAACGAGTCAAGTTCAAGTGAAATGTACAGAAAATCGTCCAATTTCGAAACTGAAAAACAAAAGGTCATGTTGTAACACAAGCAGATGATCTATGTTGAGTTTTAGAACAGGTAATCCAGCCAATCAGAACGGTCGTTATATTTGCTTTTTTTAAAGCGTAAAACACAGATTGAGAGATGGCGTTTTTTAATACAGCCACTACAAATCCTTTGAAAAAACCTTGAAGTTTTACAAATATCAGAACAATAGTGTTGGTTAGGGAATGAAGAGCAATCAGGAAAAGGATTACGAGTAGATGTAGTTTTATAGCATCATGATGTAAACCTCCTTTTGTGAGGGACTATATTAAAACTATTATATTTGTCTGGCAGATAACGATTCTGCTATATACACAGTGGCACTTGGAGAGGGAGCACTTGACTCAGTCTTCACGTGTGTCCCTGGAAGAAACTTTACCATTACGCATTCCTGTCGGGGTAAATCTCAGTGACAAAATTAGAAAGAAAGTTAGCTTTCAGACAGTATTAAAAACAGCGTTGTCTGTGGCGGCTCTTGAATCCTAAACCTTGGTCAGGTCTTCATCAATCTTTTGATTGGTCTGCCTTCTCACAACTTCTGAGGCGATGTCTGGCGGCGCGAAGGATCATGTGCCAGGTAGTTATATCTTGTGTATAACTCTTCTCCAACTCTAAATCACGGTCTGCGCCTAGGAACAGCTCTTGATCTTTCTCGAGCGTCCCTAGGAGGTTTAATCTACGACGGCCAGCACCGGTTGTTCGGCATCCTTGCAACATATCCAAAGTAAAGAAGACGGTAGTAGCTTATGTTGATTCCCAGCCTGCAACACCCTGTTCTTCTTCTCATCTCCAGGTTCAATATATGATACAGTGGAACCTCGATTTAACGAACCTCTAAATAACGAAGTCCTCGATATAACGAACAATATTCTACGTACAGTCCGGCCAAAGTTACAGTAAAATGTATGAAACAGAACCTCAATATAACGTACACTCGATATAACGAAATAATTTCCCCAGTCCCTTGGCACTTCGTTAAATCGAGGTTCCACTGTAATAAGACCACACCTTTAGAATATGGCGAAAACAGGAGTGATGAAAAGCATCCAGTCGGTTTAACTGTTGTTGTTTAAGTGCCCAGATAGCGCAGTCATAGAGAAGTGAAAAAGACAGAAACAATTATAGACTTTGGAATAATTTGCAAGTACTTCAAAATACATCGGCCAAAATTATACTTGACCTGCCCAAAAGTTCCCACAGTGCAGACAATCAAACATGTTTGATTTTAAGACGTCTTGACTTAACTAATCGGTCCGTGTGTGACCGTCTCCGATTTGTTGTCCAATAGAATGGGGTTATTCTTTACATCATCCACAACATGTGCAAGAATTTCCACAAAATTTTCTTTAGAAAAGCGAAAGTATGAACAATATCCTTTGGGATCTTCCTTGTTAAACTCTTGTAAGCTCCAAATCCTTGGTTTCGCGTCTTAAAACCCATGGTTTGATCCACATCGACCTATTTTTTGCTCTTCTTCGTCATTTTATCATCAGCAAGATAAGAGCCAGATTTTGTTGCTGCCGTCGTGTCTTTGTCGCCATTGCTGTCGCCACGAACTTACTTCCGCTTCTTTTTCAAACCAAACCGTGAGTGCCACGTTCTATCAGGGCACTGGCCGAGATAAACAAATCTACGCTCCCCGACAAAAAATCGGCTAGTGTGTGACGGTCTTTAGTTGACGCTAATAAGAAGTAAATTCAGTGAAAAGCTAATCTAACTAACCAAATTAACGTTGATTTAAACACTGGAAATGGACTTGATAATCGTTTTTGTGTTTTAAAAGACCCTTAAAGGATTAAAGTTTGTAGTGGTTGTCCACTTTACTTAATCGCCGGCAAGTGATTGCAATTTGGAAACGAAAAAATGATAATAAGATTAATGTCAAACAGCAACTGGAACATTGTTTAGATATACAGCTTTATCAGAAACATTGTTTGTTATATCACAAGACAAGGGACATTGTTAGTTAATGAGCTGTTTATTTTTGCATTCATGGACACAGTACAAACAGATTATTTGCGACTTCATATTTTTGTGCGGAGGAGATGTTATGGTCTCCCTGTGTACCTGTGTGATGCGTGCGCATACTATGAGATGCCACGTGCTGTTTAGTTGAGTTGTTATTCGTGGATGGTTGTAGTGATCGAATGTGATCGAATACATGACAGATTGCATTTTGGAAACGAAAAAATGATAATAAGATTAATGTCAAACAGCAAATTTCTTCCTTACAATTTATTCATTATTTAATACACACACCTTGATTTTTTTTTTTTTTAGGTGTTAACTACTACTTACAACAAGAGCCCAGAATCAGTTGTGATCAAGTTTGTCAGTCACGTGGTCTGCTCTGCCCTGCAGAGAATCATGGGTTCACAGATGAGAATATTCTTGATATCTTCACGTTGCTTCTCGATAAATCTTGTAGGGTGGGTGAGGGTTTAGCAAATTGGACCAAAAATGCACCTTCCTACATAAAAGATAAAGAGTACTGCTTTGGATGGAAATATATTCCGAAACAGATTGTCTGTGAATCAGTACCAAAAAAAATAACTACTCAGAGGCTATCCCGTGTGTCATGATCAGTGGTAAGAATATTTTCTCGCCAACAATATGCGATCTTTTTTTAAAATGTGTTTTTCTTTTGAAACTAACCGGGAATGTTTTTTCAGAACAGACTCTTTCTATCAATAAATTCTTCTAGCTACTCTCTCGCTGTTACACTTTTTTTTTTATAAGAACGTCTAATTTTGAGGCTGAGGCTGGATGTTCTTACAATGCGACCACACGAACCGTGGCCACCCAGACAAATTTTTTACTTATTAGCCAATCACGAGTCGAGTTGAGAACAATGAAGTTGCCACAAATTTTTTACTCAACTGATAAAATTTTGTCAGACTACGGAAGCAGTAAAGTCAAATCGCGAACATTTGTTTTGGCAGTACTTATGGAGTATCCGTTTTTGAACATTTGCATAAACAGAGGAGGGAGGTATTACGATAACGGACGTCGCTATCCTCAGTTTTTGCGGGAGCAAGTGCTGGATTTGAAGCACCAAGGAGCTTCACAACGTGAAATTGCTCACGAACTCACGACGAGTCGTGAGTTTTTGCAGATTACGACCAAACGAATTCGTCAGTCGCCCGTCCCAAAAGCTGTCAACCAAGAAAAATTCTGACTTTGGATGTTATCAATTGTATCGAGACTGAAAAACTAATGAAACCGAGCACCCACTTGCTAGAAATTCAAGATCGGCTACTTTTGGATGGGGTTGCGCACCCTTTGGATTTGCCATCCAAATCCGCGATCTCGAAGTGCAGTAGGGAAGATCTTCAAATGACAAAACACGAATACAGCATTTACCAAAAGATTCTCAAACACCAGAAAACATTGGAATGACAAAGGAATTTCTTGATAAAATCAGTGATTTAAACGAGCCTGGTACTGCTCATTGCTTCGATCAGAGCAGCGTTATCAAGACAACAAGTAATAGGAGACATGGCAACTCCCCTCTGAGCAAACCGGCAATTGAAGTACAAACATGCTTCCAATGCAACTTATACAATAAATTTGCTTCATTCTCCGCCCGGAGTTGACCATATCAATGTCTTAGAAGGTCCGTCTAACGGTCAAGAATTACTTCTGTTTTTTGAAGAAGCGGTAGGCTTGACGAGAGCCGACGGTTCGGCTGTTCTTGAAAGAGGCGACTCTGTCGTTATGGATAACTGTGGGTTCCATCATGGACATTTTGTCGAGCCGCTTCTAACCAAAACGCTAAACGAGTGTGGGGTGGGATTGATATTTCAGCCGTCGTACTCGCCACAGTTCAATACTTGTAAATATTGTTTCCATCAGATGAAAGCATTTCTTGAACGAAATCCCCGCTTGGTACAAGATGAAACTGATAATGACATTCACTTGTCCTTTTCGTGTGTTTTTGAGTTGCTGCTTTGAGATAGATAGTGAAGTTTATTCGTGGCTAGCATCAATATCTGGGCCAGATTTGAATCTGGAACATTTAGCGTGTGAATCCGAAAGCCGTGATTTTAGAAGCAAGCATTCGCTGAAGTATTTAGAGAAAAATGATCTAGAAGTGATCATAAACTCACCGCAAAAGCTGCTATTTGCAGAAAAGAGAATCCTGGAAAAGGAATTTGCTTTGTTGACTGACAAACCGTACGAAGCGACTGTTGCTACTCGTACATCGTTTACCTCTTGTTTGGAATCAAAAAAGTTATTTCCAACCACTGCGACAACCTGAACCGCAGAAAGTCGGCTTGAAATACAGAAGTAATAGAATCCACGGGTTGTGATACCGCATTGAGTACACAGTCGAATCCTGTCGCCAATAATCCAACCTACTTCCAAAGAAAACAAATGGAGCTGAGTGACAATGTATTACAAATACAAGTTACAAGTGCAAAAGAACAGTTGCAAGACATGCGCTTTATCTACAAAGAGTTATCAGGAAAAACAAGCGGTAGGCCCTGGAAATTGTGTACCCATTGTCATAAAAGCGGGAGATCAGTGTAAAAACTCAGCATGCGTCAGTATGCAGATATGTCGTGTTAGTGAGATACACCCTGGAGTGAAAAACGAGATAACTGAACTTCAGAAGCTAATGAAAGACCTTGAAAAAAAGAATCGAAGACTTTGGACAAAGTCCAAGTAGCTTTTTTTCTGTCATGCGCCCACGACTTAGGAGGCAAAATACTAAATATGTGGACAGATTTCAACTGGACAAAAACTTAGTAATTCTGAAGAAAATTCTGAAGAACGAGATTCCAATGGATGAATCACGAGATTGGGAATTTCCCCATTTGATACAAAAGGGGAATGCCACTTGAACTAGTGTGAATTTCCCTGACTGATCAATCAAAGCCGTCGATAGACTGTCACTTGGCTGAAGTTGTTATCAAACAGTTATAGTTGTCATTTAAGTTATTGTTTATATTTTCTAATAATGCGTGCATTTGAGTTTCTGTGTTGAGTTGATAAATAATAAAGTTTCAAAATTGTTTTGCGGAACTGTGTCTATACACCAAACCGACAAAAAAGCGGCGTGTTTATACGTGTTCAACTTTTCATGTTTACTTCACTAATTATTGGGGGTGAAAGTTAACAGAACAAGAACGAAATTTCAAAATGTAAGCACACGCGTGGAACCTGAGTGCCGAAATCTACTCATCTAAATTGTTTTGATTCACGCGTACTGCTATCCATAGCACGTGCACACTGTACGTGGAAATTTGTGGAGACAAGTTTTACAAAAACGGTTCTTTGTGTCAGTAAGTATGCGAAATACAACTGGGATCAACAAGAGGTTGTATATCATGATTTTGCTGTATATGTTTGTGATGAGTACTGACGTTTCGAACATAACCTTTCCTTCAAGCGAAAAAGATTCGTACTAGCCTGCTGGCCGGCTCTCCTGTTGATTTATTTCGAGTTTCGTTGTTCCCGTGGCGCGCGAAAAAGGGAGGGG
>JANSTQ010144249.1:0-12495 GCA_026167885.1 Bergia puertoricense
ATTTCGTTGGAAATCATGACAGTAACCTGGCCAGATCTGGCATGTGATTGGCTGAAATCATTTGCAGGGATGATAAAGCATAATACAGGTACATGATACATGTTTGAAGATTTCATAGTGCAAATCCCGCGGGCCTATAGAGATTTTTGCGAAATTTCAATAAAAAAGCTTTTAAGCCAGTGCTTACCTGGCTTATGGCAGGTACGGGCCTGAATTACAGAAACACTGTATGCAACACGTATGATTGCTGGAGGCAAATGTTCTGATCCAATAACACCAACATTCAAAGACCTGCATTAGCTTCCAGTAAAATCGCGAATTAATGCTAACACCCTCCTGATGACCGACAAGATCCCCCACTGCCTTTCTTCTGCATATCTCCACTCATTCGCCACATGACCTTTCCTCCGGAAATCGATCTCTTTGTACCATTCCAATGCAATAACTTCAGCCTATGGTCAACAGACCTTCCCTTACTAATATACCTCTCTCGAGTGGAACAATGAATCATAATTATATAATCTCGCGCAGCTTGAAGCAGCTTTTAAAATCAACTATGAAAACTGAAAATGGATCTTAGATCAATAAATTATTTTGATCTATTTATATCAGTTCTCTCTTTTTAAAAAATATAGTTTAATTTTTTTCATTAACACTGTTTCACGGTTTTCAAAATTCACTTTTACTGTTTCGTGCAAGCGCATTGAGATTTAGAACACTTTTTACTATCCTTAATAGCTTTTAAAAACATTTAGCCATTAGTTCCTTATTTCAAGGTTTTAATCGGTAAAATTATATATTGTCTTCCTGTTTGTAGTAATTGTTTTACAAAATCGGCACTGAATAATATCACAAATACAACAATGTGGCGAAGAAGGTAGAGTTTTGGCCTGGAAAATCTGCTAATGTAAGAGCGCTAATTTTAATTAGTTAAAATTTCGTATTGCTTTTTACCACATAAATTAACTAGTATATTTTTGCTCATTGGCATGCTCTTAAAAATGTTTGGAATTACTGGGGGATCAAACCTTCGAACTATTTCCCTTTTTTATACCTTCGCTGTTGTCAATCAAAATAACTTTGCCAATGTTAAATATACTTTGACAGAGAAATTTTGTAAGCTTCAAGCTAAACTGATGAAGATTGAATAAATTACTGGCATAATGAAATCAGACGATTTTAAATTTTTGACAGAAATTACGAGTACGAAAAACAAACCATTCGAAAGTTTTAGGCGTCCGTTGGCAGCCACCTTGGAATTCGGACAACAGAAAAATTTTGTAAGCTTCAAGCTAAACTGACGAAGATTGAATAAATTATTGGCATAATGAAATCAGACGATTTTAAATTTTTGACAGAAATTACGAGTACGAAAAACAAACCATTCGAAATTTTTAGGCGTCCGTTGGCAGCCGCCTTGGAATTCGGACAACAGAAAAAGGTCTTACTCGTGTTACATTGCGTTTGTGTGTTACTGCGGGTTATCGGTATTGGAACTCGCTCGGCTTGCAAAGAGGAACCACTTGACTGTTTTAATTGACTTTAAAAATGTGACCTATATATTTCTCAAATTTCTGTTCACTTATCACTCTTTTTTTCTGCTTCTTCTCTCTCTTTGTATTCACAAACCATGCTACTTACTTAATAACAGCAGTTATCAACCGAGTAGTAATTGTGGACAAACACAAAAATACTAAACACAAAAATTACAAGAGTTACTGAGAGAAAAGTGTTTACGCTACATACACAAAAATTACAGCAATTAATGCCGAGGGAAAGTGCTAATCTTAAAAAAAGCGTCAGCATAGTGTGGGCCTGATAATGAAAATAATGATCGAAGAAAACAGATCTTGACAAATAAAAATAATAACGAAAAGAAAGGTCAAAAACTCTGTTGAATCTGACTCGGAGCTAGTGGAGAACTGTTAGAATCAACTTTAAGTAAAAATTACAGTTTGATTGATTGTGACCGGTCACTCTGAAACTGGTCGCCATAAAAGCATGTTCAGTGACAAACACAATCCTTTAATTAATAGTCATCAATCAATCAATTAATCAATCAATCCGATCATCAATCCATCAATTAGTCAATTAATCCTATCATCAATCGATCCACCGACCAATCAGTCAACCCATCATGATACAAATTTTCAATCAATCATTCGATCGTACTATCAATCAATCAATCAATCAATTCAATCAATCGATCAATCAATCATTCAATCAATCAATCAATCTATCTATCTATCTATCAATGTGTTAAAATTCTTTCACATTTTAGGTTCACTTCGAATTCACTAAATTAATTTGTTGGTTCTTTAAGCAACGTAGTCTGATGTCAACGCAAGTAAGTCTGGGAGACAATGGGAGAAACACGAATAGAATGTTTTCTAAACTTCTCAAGTCTAGACAACAGGAAATTGCACATGAAAAGTAATTTTATATTTCTTTTTGTTTTTCAAATAATCAACCTTAATAAACACTGGTAATTGTCTCAAATTCAATACCATGTGACACACCTTTATGTAACACGGGATTTCAGCTAATAAGAGTATGCGCACCATAAACATTGATTTATAATTATAAAATTAATACAAATTATATTTATAACTATAAACATAAATTAAACTAGCAATAAACATGGATTAGTAACGTGCGTTTGATCTGTAGTAAAATGATATTTTTAAAAAAAATTGATTACCCAGAAATACTCGGAGAAAGTGGAGTTGTCAGGTGTTTTGATGCGGTGAAATAAACCGGTTACAAAGCTTAACGCAACAATAAGCTTTTATAATTAATTACTCAACATCTTGGCTCCGTACGCAGAGAGAAGTTGAACTGAAAATGGCTGAGTTGACAAATCACAGCTCTTTATTATTGACGAAGCAAGGTCGAATTGCAAGATATGTTTTCAAGAGAAAAAAAGCACTATATAGCTTTCTGATGTTTTGGTAAGTAGCTTCACTTATATATCCAAGCTGGAGTTCGAATAAAAGCAACACAGTTTCACTTATTTTTGGGAAAAAAAGCGAAATAAAAACTTGACCTGAACAGACGTAGCGAGCTGGCGTGAGCAAATTGAGTAACATGTTCTGATGCACATACGCACATTCACTCATTACACGTCACCACTGTTGACACACTAGACAGTTGTAACGTCCATATCACTGTGGCTACCACATGGGCTTGACGATCTCGCAAGAAATCAAGGTGAGTGTTCAGCGAGTTCAAGATGGCACCCAAACCCTGAAATCACTTGACACACCATATTCTTCCCTCAATCCCCTGCGCTCCCCCACTGCCACTTTTTAAGCGACTGAGTACGAGTCTGTACCTACGGGACGTCAGTAAGCCAGCGGGACTCGAGGCTCTCGCATAAAATCGAGGCGAGTGCTAGCCAGTCCAAGATGATGTCCAAACCTGAAATCGCACAGTATCCAGACCAATGATATAATTTAAAATATAACTGTTTATTACGTTGCAGCGTGTTCTGCCATAGCCGTTGGTCTGGCAAATAAGGCAGTTGTTCCTGATCACAGATTTTCGGCGCCATCTTCCTCCGATGGCAAATCACCATACTTGGCAAGGTTACATGGCGCAAAAGGCTGGGTTCCTGAATTCTCACATAAGGATTCTGCTTACTTGGAAATCGATCTCGGAGCTCCTTATATGGTCTGCGCCATCGCCACCCAAGGGTACGGTGGGATTGACACTTTTTGGGTCGCACAATATCAACTCAAGCTGTCAATGGACGGTGACACTTGGCTGTTTAACAGAGTAAGTGGAGAATCTTCAGCCGCTTAATTACAGATGAGTTATTTTCTTAAGAGTGCGTCCATGTAAAAACCATGCAATTTAAATCTTACATCTCGGCAATTGTTCATGTTTTGCTGCCTAACATTACCGTTGGCAAAAATATACCGAAAGTAATGTTCATTGAACATTTAGTACTGGCACCCGTTATTCGAATGGTGGAGATGTTACGATTAAAGTTACTGGTATAGTAGAAAGAAATTGTTAAACAGGGCGACTTTATCGTGACCATTTTTCAAACTCAATTATGTAAATGTAGCATCAATTATCAAACATGCTGCGGGGTGTCAGAACCTGTACAATACACCTGTTTCAAAAAAGGTTGTCAAAAAAACCCCATAAATCATGAAAGATATTACCCGGCGGAACTCTGGGTAATAGCCTATTAGTATTCAAGGTGTGTGCAAGTGCGAGCTGATATCACTGCGGTTATAAGGACTCTTTCATGGCTTTGCGCATGTTTTGGGATTTATTGTCAAAAAGCCTGTTTCAAGCTAAAATATCTGTTAACCGTCACTGTTCAGATACCAATCTAAGTTTTTCGAGAGGTAAATTCCATGGATGGTTTGTTTTAGGCGACGATTAAGTTGGATTGTAATTTTCGTCGCCAGCATGGAACCTGCACACTAACAGGGACGTTTCCAGAATCGAACAAGTACAAAAAAATGCTGCACGCTTTGTGTCCCCTTTGTCAAGAATGATTATAAGCGCTACACCAGCACTTCTGGCCTGGTCTCATCACTTGACTGGGTCTCGCTTGAACATCGATGTCTTGTCGTTCAAGCTACGGCTTTCTACAAAATACGTAATTGGCTAGTTAACATCTCATTTCCTCCAGGTATCCAAGAAAATAGGCGACCTAATAGAGTGAATTCAAACAAGTACAAACAGATATATAGCAATGTCCTGGCTTTAAACTCCCACTCGTTCTTTCCTCGAACTGTTAGGACTTGGAACTATCTCCCGGACTCTGTCACATCTGCTACAAATGTGAATGCCTTCAAATCGGCTGCATTGCTCTGTGTTCGATCTATCAGAGTTCCTCACCATCTAAAAAGGTTATAATTGGCCGCTGACTGACCACCCTAGCAATTAGCATAAGTTAACTTTGGGGAACTTATTTAAGTATTAAGTTCCGGGCTTGAACACAATGTAATAAATTGTTTTAAAATGCATAAAGCCTTTTCAGAAGTGATCGTTTGCTGTCTTTTTAGTGGATTAAGATGTTTTCTTTTGAAAATATTTGAATAAATAACGCAAAATTTAACTTTTGAAAAGAGAAAATCCATTGGTTCAACCATCAAAGAGCCCCTTTATGACAATAGCTGAAGGTGCTGTAATTGTTACCTTGAAATTGCTCGCCTTGGCAAATAAAAACCAGTGAGAACAGTACAAAATCAGGAACTGCCTGGGTTCGTATCTTTCATGTTTTACAATTTTTTTCGGTATACCTTTCTTGAAATAGGTGTACATAGGATTACACTTTGACTGTAGATAGTTAAAAAGCATGGGGGATAACAAGTCTGTAAAGTTCTGGCGTCTACGTGCGATAATTCAAGACTGAAGAGAACTTTGACTGAAAAGAGCACAAATTTCAAAGGTAACTTTTTAATAAGAATCAAAACATGAAATATGTGAAGCAATTAAACCAACACATTCAATAAAACAAATCGTTAATCAAGAATAAATACTAAAACAGTGACTGATCATCGATAGGATTCCTACAATGCATGTAATCCTACAACTGAAAACATACCCACCGTAAAATTTTTAATTTTTAGACATACAAGGTGCCATTAAAAATTTATAGGTTGAATTTTTTTTAAACCAGAACTTCGAAGTGGTGACAGGTTGTCCAGCCTTTCAATCTGTCACAGTGCTCCTCTTTGTCCGCCACCGAGAATGTGTAGAAAAGAATCCTATAAACGCAGAAAAGATCGAGATGAAAGTTTTCTAGACATAAAACTGTAAAGTATTTTGTAAACTGCCATCATTTTATTTGACATACATTCTTCATAATTAGGACGCCGGTGACATTAAGTCTGCGGTGAGAGAATAGAGGTTTCATTTCGGGGTTCTATTTTTGCTTTAAAATAAACAGGTTGTCATGTTAGTAGTGGGGCGCCTTTTACAGTGGGAGATATTATATTTATAGCTGCGAGTTTATGGTATATACTTCTGATAAGCCCTTTCCAATGCCTTTCCGGACGATTGCACAGTAGCTTACTAATTGCTGCAATGTAAACACAATGTTGACTAAAGCCACTGTTGGTGATAACTCGAGGTAGCTTTGTTCTCTATAAACTAAATTATTTAAAAAAAAAAAATTAAACTGAGCATTTTTTGCACAGGAGTACAAAAATTATATTTTCATTTTAAATCTTCCAAACATTAGATTTTGAAAGAAACGCTAGAAAAAAAATATTTAAGTTTTAAAAATTAACTTGTGCTGCATCATACAGCTTGTACATTTCAGTTGTGACAATCTACTCGTTGCGCACCTGGCCGGCTTTTGTGTGTTGTTGTAGTCGGGATATTCGAATTTTCAGTATTTTCTTTTTGCCAGTAATTCAGTTTCCCTCTCTACTTCAAACAAATCAATACGAAATAAACACGCAAACTTTCCATATTCATGTCTGATGATTTCGCCAAGTCTTGAAACGGCCTTTGAGGCGGTTTGAAATGTTTCTGGTGCAATTTCTGAGCGGTAAAAGTACGTTGACATTGTTATAGCGGCTATATTTGCCACACAATTTTTTTGAACGACTTTATTAAAATTCGACGTGGCGTCGTCGTGTTGTGAGGTTTTCAGCGTGTGAGCGATCTTCAAGTGTTGTTCATTCTGAAGACTAGTGAAGGTAAAACTTGTTGTGTTGCTCCCATCGTCCTTCACTGCGCTGAAACTTGAGTTATTATATTATATCCGCTGTTTCATGCTTTTAAGGAAATCTAGTGGAATATCAAATCTTTGTTACGAGGACAGTAGTTTAAAAGATGAATAAACTCGTGTAATTAATGAACAGTATCACTCATTAATGTATGTTCTCAAGGCGAAGGCTGTTTATTGCATTCACACGTGTGAAGAACTACCGTGTTTTTTTCGTTCTCTTTCTGTCTTTACCATCTGTAGCAGCAAAAGAATCGGTTAGCGTTTCCCGACTCATATTGAGGTTTATAAATGATGGAAATAATGGGAGCGTTGAGTGTTAGATTTGCCTAGCTGTATTATTTACCGATTATAGCTTTTGAGCGCTTGTCGTTAATTTCATACTTTGCAGTTCTTCGATCGGTCTTTCATCCGGCGTTTCGCTATATAACTTCAAAAAAAGTGGTTAAAAAATAAATACAGTTATCACAGTAGGATGTCAGATATAATTCATTGTATTTCCAGTAAATTAATTTTTATTGAAAATTTTCATCTTAGAGCTTGTTCAGGATCCCATACTGTTGGAATTTGAGAGATCCGCCCACTTTGTCTTCGCTAAAGCCAATCAATCAATCAATCAATCAATCAATCAGTCGATTCGCTATTGCGTCGACCAACGCGTACTTTATAAAGTTTTTACCGCTTAGCTTTTTGAATATGTTCGCGGAAAATACAGAAACAAGTTATTTACTAATGACAAAACCGCCGCATCTTTGCATTCACTGAAGGAAGGGTACTTTTTGGGTTCGCAGCAACTCTAGTGAAGGTGGGCGACTTTGAAGATCATTGCTAACTACAAAACAAATAGCATTTTCTTCCATAATCATGTTGTAGAGGGCTATTCCTCACTCCAGCATGTTTTTTTATTTCATTTTGATGGCACTGTTGTTAAAACCAAACGGTCAAAGATAGGTAATTTTTGCAAAGCTCTTGGCCAATTATGAATATTTAATGAGTTCAGATTTTTGATTGACGTTTCTCCAAAACCATATACATTTAAGACAAACCACTGCACATGTGTAATTAGTAAGTGAAAAGGTATCAGTGTGTTGAGTTTAAACATATTCAGAGGAGTGCAATGTAGACTCATCCGCATGGTTTTTAATTTCACATGGACACACTCTTAAGTGCATGGTCTTTCACTCAATAATAATTTTTTCCTCTAGTTTAGTTTAGAAGCAAGTAATGATCATCTCAAAGCATGTTAACTTAAACCAATAACAAAATATACCGTTATTGACCTTTCTGTTACGCCAACATACTGGTGTATAATTTTGTCCTGTTTTTGGACTTTTGTGCATCACTACCAAAAATAACATCTGATGGAAAGTGGCAAGACATTTAGCCAGTATACTAGTTGTATACAATAAACCTCAAATGGCTTTTGTTCAGTTTATCAGTATTTCAGTAAAAACTCTGTATAAAACTTACAAATCTTCTCTGCAATAAAAGTGCAATGTAAAGTGACTGCTTGATTTAAGCTTATTGCGTGTCTAAAGCCCCTAGCATATTTCTCAAGTAGACCATGATTTGCCTTCAGCAATCATAGGAGCTATACAATTTTTGGCGTAAAATCACTTCAGGTACAATATATTCTTCAAAATCGCATGAGGACTGAAAATAGAGATTTGATTCAAATTTTCTAACATTTTGAATAAGTATCGAGCTGCTAGTAACTGTGGTAAACTGAAAAATATAAAAGACACACCAGAAATCAACTACAAATTGTCGTTTACATGACGATAATAGATAAAAAGCACATTCACCTGGCAACACTTCCTTCTATATTTCCTTGTTCAATTCGAAGAAAAATAAGAAAAAAATAGCACTTTTTCTTTCATGAAATACAGTTATTTTTGGAGAAATGTTTAAAAAAAGAACAAGACTAACTACAGGGAATCTTCATTGTAATTTTAAGTTATTGAAGAAGTTTGTTTTTCGTCTGTTATTGAAGATTTTTACAGCAAACTACGACCGAAGTTCCGTTGTGAAGAACTTCATCGATTCTCCAATACAAGCCAAATTTATCCATATTAAACCAACGACGTATCACAACCAGCCAGCGTTGCGAGTTGAGGTATACGGCACTGTTAGAGGTACGTGCAGTTTAAATTCGAAAGCTTCTTTCATATACAGCTTTTTATTACGGGCGTTGAATGTAATGTAGGATTAACACTGGAGAAACTTTACTCGTTGTTTGTTTCGTTGGTTTACACAGCCGCCATATTGGAATTGCAAAACAAATGTTACAAACTTGACTGAGTTATAGTTTATTTTTTTCACACATTAATCAGTAGTATCCCCACTCGTTTTTTTTTTTTGCTGCTACTTTCCAAATCGTCCCAAATACTTCCCCGAAGTTGTGCACAATGCGAAAAGCAAATGGCCGTATAAAACGTGTCTAAAAAATTTGGTCGGAAAGCTTGTAACCGCACGGCTTTTCAAATTTGTAGGCTTGGCTTTGTTACGCCGCAAAATGTAACTGGGTAGCGGGACGCAGTCTCGCTACTTTACAATATTATGCATTCTGTGCATTCTTTTGGAGGCCGTGTGGTTTTAAAGGTGTATTCGATTGACTGCATTTCGGAATCACGAATATTCAGAGTATATATTCAGAATATTCTCTTCAATCGAGGAGTGTGCTTCTTTTGAAATTTACAAACTCATCACGATTCTTAATTGGGTTACTTCTTTTTCTGTTTACTACTTCCAAAATGTATTTAGAAATTTATTTCCTCAGATGTATTCCTATTCCGGAATGATGGGAAAAAGCCAAATGATCAACTCGGTTGAACCCGGCGGGGCCTTGCAGTAAGAATACTGTGTAGTTTCTGATATCCAAATTACAACACGTTTGATACACGATCGCTCTCCATATTTAATTTAGGCTAAAACAGATTGCAGAGAAAAAAAAACTATATAATAAGATAAACTGCTTCGGCCTTAAATGGACTTTTTCACGGCTTTGCGCATGCTCTGGGATTTTATGACAAAAAAGTGTTTCAAGCCAAAATATCTATCAACAGTAATTGTTTAGATAGCTTTCTAAGTTTTTCAAGAGGTAAATGCCACGGATGGTTTGTTTTAGGCGGCGACTAAGTTGCGAGTTGGTTAACCTGAAATCGAAGAATTACTTCGACACTATCCTTCCATGGATACATTCAATCAAAAATTCACAGACCTGGGATTTTCAGCCTCAGTAACGGATGTTTCATGAGTTTAGATATAAACTGAACCGGTTCGAATAACTCGAAAGCAGTTCGGTGGAAGCATCAATTCAAAAAGAAACTCCTCTTCAGTCAGTCCGTATCAAAAAGGCAAGTGTTGATCGAAATGCTTTCGATTTATTCGAGCAGGTTTAGCTTATAGTTTACTCGTGCAACATCCGTTAATGAGGCTGAAAATCCCGACCAGAATTGATTGCACGTTCGGCTCTGCTACAAAAAGTTGAATGTGAGGAATCCACACAGCACTTCACTAATCGCGAGGTCTTCACTTTCAGTAGATCCTTCGGCGCGACGCAATACCGCTGCAAATTATAACGCGGGCGCCGCTGACTCTGGGTGGTTGTGTAAAACAACGATCGAACAAACAGCATGTGATGTTTCTTTCATAATTATTCATCCCTACCTCCTGCTGGACTCCGGTCTACCTTACATTTAGTGCCTGTGATCTATCGCTATAAATATTATTTCGAGTTTATTGTACTGCTAATTTAGGCGTTATGACCCCATTTGGACTGGAAGACAGTATCATACCAGATTCGCAAATGAAGGCATCTTCAAGCAGAGACAGCAACCACACGCCAAAGGAGGGGCGTCTGTACAACACCAAAGCGTGGTGTGCTGGTGGCAGTGGAACGGACGAGTATCTTCAGATAGACCTCGGTAGAGTTGTAACAATAACAGGCCTGGCTACCCAGGCAGACCCAGATGGAACAGGCTGGGTGAAATCATACAGCGTTGGACACAGCAATGATGGGCTGGAGTGGAGGGAAATCCAAACAGATTTTGTTGCTAATGTAAGTCATTACTTTATTATCAATAAAAATGATATTTTACTTTTAATTTTCGATGAGTCGTTTACTAATATTGCTACGTAGGGTTTAATCACTTTTCACGGAGTTAGACGGATACAATCGTCATCTAGCTTAGTACCTTAATTAATAAGTGCATAACGGAAGTGTCCTCAATTTTTATTAAGAATTAATTAACTAAGAATGCGTGAGAACGCTATTTTCTTTGTAAAAAAGTAACACAATCATCCTAATTCTTGTATTAGTAAAATGTAATAACAATCATTATCATTTCAAAGTTATTATTCAACCCTGAAATTCTTAGCTCATGAGTTTTATAAACGCGCTTTCTTCTAGAAATATAAAGGAAATCAGTGCAGTGCAGTTTTCTCAAACTGGTTTTCTGGTTCTCTGGTCGCACGATTGGTAAAGATCTTTCCACAGACGCACGAGAAGGCAGTTTGTGTGAGAATAGAGGTCTATGGACATGATTTCGGTAAGAAATAAAAAATACTTCTGTAAAGTAGCAATCATGCTTCGACATTTTCATCTCATTAAATAGGTTTATATGGCGATAATAAAACTTTGTAAAGAGTAAGGTTCATTATTTTGAATATATTTCCATGTCTCAGGTTAGACGTCATTAGACTGTAGTTTGTTGTTACTTTATTTATGTCCACACTGTCAAGTGCCCGCTGTTACGCTGCAAAAAGTAATACTAACGCAAAATGTAATAAAATTATTAACACAAAATGTAATATAAATTGGCAAGAAATATAATAAAGTTCTTAACACAAAATGCATACCATAAGACTTTGAACAAAACTTTACGACAAAACCAGCCAACAAGATCAAAACAAAAACTCCACAAACTGTAGTTTGACCATAACCGAAGGAATTTAACAAATCTAACTCAGCATGGTTGGGTGAGTAAATGGTACAGTGTTCATTGAAGCTCCCAATGCTCGAGCGCCTTTGTTAAAATGTACAGATAAGACAACAGATGACAGCCTTCGCTTATAAAAATGTTTGATTTCGTTAAGTTAACTTTTGTGCAAGTGCTCACCAAATTGTATTTGCAATCAACATTTCGATTTTTTTCACACTTTCTATCACTGTGCAAACTGGGTTGTATAAGATTTGTGGTAAAATTTTAAAGGTTACTTTGAACTAACGTATAGAGGAAATAAATTTCCACATTGAAGCAAGGTAATTCCCCTGATGTGGCCTGGACACCTCGAGAACTGGCCTTTGTCGCCTGTAAGGACATCTAAGATTTCCGCTAAACGTCACGTGACTTGTGACAGGTATCCCAGTAGTGTGTCATAAACTTGATGAACTATATCCTGTAGTGTAAAAAGAACTCGCTTATCTCTAGTTGATATTGCGATTATAAACCCATTCCGAATCCTTCTAAAGACACATGTTCGGAGCATTTTGTAATTGCATGGAATTACACTTTTCTACACGGTATTACACTTTTTGCATTGGAAAACAAACTAACCTCATTGCTCTCAACCAATCAGCTTTCAGTAATTTTTTCATGTATATGGTTATATATCTAAATGCAATTTTGATGCAACAAGTGCAACAAAACAAGCAGTTGTTACAATCTTAACATTCCTGATGATGGTTTGATTTTCAGTTGAGTTACCAGTTCTACAACCAATGTTACAAAACCAAACTCTCCAGAAACAACGGAACAGTTTCGTGACCATGATCTGTAACATTTACAGTCCGG
>JANSTQ010144271.1:0-12486 GCA_026167885.1 Bergia puertoricense
GTATGCCAGCTCCGTGTGGACATCCTGCAATAAGGAGGCCATACAGAGAGTTTTTCGTATGCAGAAGCGAGCAGCGCGCATCATTCTACACGCCGAAAGGAACACCAGATCAGTCACTATGTTTAACCAGCTAGGCTGGGTTCCTTTTTATACTGATTCCTATATTAACGATGTTCTTTGGCCCTAAAAGACTAAATGGCTCTACTCCTGATTACGTAAACGATCTTTTAAAAACAAATTCTGATGTTCATTCCAGAAACACTCGTTTTTCTAAGTTAAACTTTCTGTGTCCCACACTCAAAAAGAGCAGAGAAGGAGAACGGACATTTACTATCAGAACAATAAAAGACTGGAACCAGTTACCAACAGCACTAAAGATAACCCCAAGGGTTAAAAGTTTAAGGAAAAGTCTTTATGAGACAATTTTAGATCAACAAAGAACAAATCTTAACTTTGAATGGTCAATATAGTTTTTAATATAGTAGATAGTCAATAGGTTTAGTTTTATATATGAAATGACAATAGAACAGATTTTGTATTTATCAAAAATAGTATCTTCAAATTTTTACTATATTTTTGCACTATCATCGGAATTTGTAAATAATGGAAATTTTTTTAGTGAGGGCCACTGGGTCATCAGTGATTTGTAATTGCTGTCACGTGTCACCCTCGATAAATAAAGTCGTTATCTTATCTTATCTTATCTTATATCTTATCTTTTATCCCTTGTATTATTTGTACTGCTTTTAAACTTCAGTTTTATATTATTGTAATTTTGACTTATTTCAAGTATCAGTTGTAACTATAACTGTAGTATTGTTCACACCCCTTACTGAAATCAGTTTTCGTTGTTGGGACTAGCATATATGAACAAAGTTTTGCCGTGCCATACCAGTATTTTACTGTTCTCTATTTTCATTGTACTTATTTTATTTAAATGCATTTGCAGGAGATGAGGATTTTCTAAATACGACCTGCATGAAAATTTGAGAAGCGCGATTATTTCATTGGAAGCATATGCTCTATTTTTAATATTTCTCGTAATGATATTGCATAACCAGGCTTACAAAATCCTCGTTCTAAATCATGCCAGATCCCTCTAGTCATGGTATAGAATTACACAGCGTGATAACACGGAAAAATCTTATAGAAATAGTTTTTGGTTCATTTTGTTTTATTTGTGTTCTAGACTGGGAATGCTGCGGAGAAGACAGGAAATGAAAATCTAATGAAAGCTGACATGGAAGACGAGAAAGAAATTAAGAGGCTTGAGAAACTGTTGAAGTTGAAAAGGAAAAAGCAACGGCCTTCTGCATTTGAGGAAGATGGACTGAACTGTATCCTTGTTACAAAATCTAGCTGTGTATTTTTCACTGCAAACTGTTCTTGTTCAATCGACTGTTCGCAAGCGATTGTGGTCGGGTATTAATTTTTATTGTCTTTGTCACTGTCATTTCAATTATTTTCGACCTTGTGATTTACACTGGCTTTGTCAATGTTGTACCCTCCTTCTTTTCTGGCGTCATTTGCTAATATTGTCCGGATCCTGGTAATTTTAAGTTCCATGTCTTTGTTTTAAAAATGACAAACTGAAACTGAAACTACTAAAGAAGCCACTAAAGCACGAAGAATCCTTAACCCATTGGTGCTCATGATGTAGATCTGTTGGAAGTCTGTGAACCACTTTCCAAGAAGATTCGTTTAGATGAAGACAACGACAGTGAAAACCTTGGCAGCAACCGTGGAAGACTGGTTTCAGAAGGGTGTGAGGTAGGAAACCCTGACATTAGTATACCTTTCCACGGTTTTTGTAACTAATACTTGTGGACAGAACTTGTTATCGTTATTATTAACATTAATATTATTATTATTATTAATATTACTATTATAAGCATTACAAAACGTCAGGATGCTATTTCAGAGCAACATAGGGCGCATAACGTAACCTATATGGCTTTAAAGAACTAATCTAAGTTAAAATCTGCTACCAATAAACTATATGTACATCGTCTAAAAATAAAATAACTCTCATCTTATCCAAACCTATATATATATATATACATACGTTAAAATAGGGCTGACACTGACGTTTAAGAGTGCTCGATACTTTTGTAGAATTCATTGGTGTCGAACAAATTTGTATATATATGAGCCTGCCCGCAGGCTAAGAATGTAATGACGTTTGACGTTATGTGTTCTCGACACTATTAAAATGTCACGTCAGGGCTTTTACGGTTCGTCGTGCACGTTGCGCCATTTTAAAATAAAATGATTACGGCCGCATCAGTAACGAAATTACATTAAAATCGCTGCAGTTTAAATCATGTGGACATGAACTAGTGGTTTGACTTGTTTCAGAATCCAAAATAAGCGATTAAGAGCGTTTAGGAGCTATTAAGAATGGTGTAGCGTGGAAGTTACAGAACAAAAAATAACCGATAGCCTCTATTAATTTCAGTCTGGACGGTTCACCGTTAGCAGGTGTAGCGTGTGAGACCATCATTTACTCAAATTCCAAAATATCAACAGTATAATTTAGTACTGTAAAGGTGGTGTTTTGGGATTTAAAGGTTTTCAAAATATTTCATCGATAGACCAAATGCAGACGCATATAATAAAGTGTTCTAACTTCTGAAATTGTCTTTCCTTTCCAAACTGACTTAGGCACGATATTTCCTTGGCCAACCCTTACACTCATGATTTAATATGGTAGTTTCAGCTTTGTTTCAATTTGACTGTATTATTTCAGTCTTTTTGTAGGCATATAGCATGACAAGCTTGAAAAGGGTCCATCTACATTCCCAGCATATATAAAGAATACAGTCCCAGCCAAAAGTCCTTGGACACCCTTGGCAAAAAACTCCCCCGCACCCCCTCTTTCAGTGTTGATACGATGTTGCCGGCTTTTCTGTCCGTATCATGTACACAGTACAATGATCTCGCTAACAATGAGAAAGAAAAGCTATAAACAAAACGAAATTGGATACAGTACAACATTAGTCTAGGTTTAAAAATGATGAACAAACATATTTACAATACAAATTACAGTATATAGTTATCAAGTTTCTCCGATAACATTTGTGGAATTTACAAACGCCAATATTGTATATTAAAAACAAGATAATTGTAAAACGAAATGTCAGTCTGAAATCTTTGAACGTGGTATATTAAATTGAGTTCAACTACCGTATTTACTCGATTAAGCGCCGCGTTTGAGTGCAAAAATATTAAAGAGCGCCGCCCTTGCATTAGTGCCTCATTCATACGTAACAGAGCAGCGCTTCATTGAAGCATCGTCAGCTGAATTGTTCGAGTCAAAACTAAAACACAAGTACAGTACAATTCAGTTTAAGCCAGCCTCTGAAATACATACTGCTGGATTTCAATGGTTTGCTGTTCGAAGTGACTATTGTTTTCTGCTTTCTCATTTAACTCTCGCTCCAGAACTTTTCCAGTGCGCAGTTTCCTTGTGAAGGCCGAGAACTTTGCCAATACAACAAGCCCAACTTCTCTCCTCATCCTTCTAGTGACTTGTGCGAAGAGTTTGTCATGGAGGGCCGACCTCAAATAAGCGCCATAACCAAAACCCTAAAAATTTAGAGTGTGCGGCGCTCAATAAAGTAGATACGGTATTCGTCATTCTCCACTTGAGCCCAGAGCCAGTTAGTATTTTTACACCTTCAATATTATTTTCATCAATCTCAGCTGCTTATGTAATGTCTGTTTTAAACATAGACTTCATATGACACCATAGAATGGTAGTCATAGTTTTGGTTTCATACGATTGAGCAAATTGCTGAATTTGCACCACTTAAGAAACATTCTCCACTATAACATAAAGCAAATAGACTAGATTCAATGATCCCACTTTCTGCTTGTAAGGGAGCACTAGGTAAGGAGACGTTACATCGTGACGATATCTTGATGCTTCTCTCGTCGTCAAAACTCCATTGGCGTGACGACCTTTAAGTGTCTGCAAACGTATAGACACTCCTGAAAGAGAGTAGTCTCGTAGTTACACTCTTCCAACTGATGATCAAAGATACAATGCCATTATCTGTCATTGTTTCCTTATAAAATATCGTACTATGAAATATTTGTGCAAATAAGAACACATTTCTTATAAACATCTTAATATTAATATTACGTTTACAAAGTAGCGTGTAGGCTCCTTTACAATAAAGCAGTTGCTACACAAGGCAATGTAATTTCTGTAGAACATGTCTGGCTCGGACAAGTCAGGAAGCAAAGATGAAACAGATCAGTCAGAAGAAGTCGTGAACCAAATTGAGGAAAGTTACGTCGCGGACGTTAACGAACATGCAAATAAAGATAGCGATGGCTACTTGTCAAGCGATCAAGAAACGGAAACCGAAAAAGGTGAGGCAGTCATAAGTGTTAGCAGCCGCCTCGAGGAAGATTCAGACCATGAGAAGGACGAAAAAAGTGGTAAGAAAGCACCAAGGAAGGAAACTGGCGGAGCCGGCAAGTACGTGCCGCCTCATTTACGGACACAAGCTGGTTCTGAAAGACAGAACGAGAAATTGAACAGAATCAAAAGGCAAATCAAAGGACTTCTCAACAGGTAAATATGCATGTACGGTATCTCCCTGCAGCACTTATATGACTATGAAAAGCTGTACGGAAGGAAAGTCATTTGCAGCTTCTTATTTCATTTTTATAATACCTTGCTTCTAGTTGCCCTCTACTGTAAATAATTACTACACCAAATTAGCAACTATAACTCCTTTTGTTACATTCCTAAAACTTGAACGGATTATAAAAGCTCAGTTTGTTTCTGAATTAAAGTTTAGTACAGTATAAAAAGCGACCCTGCATACATTTTGAATTATTATGAAACGTGATACTGTTTAATTATGTTGATTCAGTAGCAGTGTTGTTATTTCTTTATTATCATATGAAAATCTTTCAATTTTCTTGTATAATGAGTTAATCTATTGCTTGTCACGTATAGCTGCGTTAATTATTGTTGTCTTGGTAATGTTTACGTTTTCCACTGCTGTTACGACAACATATATCAAACATTTATACTAGATACTGTTCAGTGTTGTGCAGCTCATCCTCCACTCTTTTTACGGCAGTATTCATTCAACATTTATATATGTAGATATTGTTCAGTGTTGTGCAGCTCACCAGCTCGTCCTCCACTCTTGTTACGACAGCATTTATACATATAGATAACTGTTCAGTGTTGCGCAACTCACCAGCTCGTCCTCCACTCTTGTTACGGCAGTATACATTCAACATTTATATATCTAGATACTGTGGACAGAGACGTTAAGCCGTTGGACTAGTCTCCTAAAATGCTATCTCAGGGGACTTAAAAGAACCCACACACTTCTCGAAAAGAGCAGGGTAATCCCGGTGTTGTGGTGAGGGCCACATGGGAGAGTACGCCCTAAAATGAGTAACACCTCTCAGTGTTGCGCAGCTCACCAGCTCATTCACTGTTGTTACGGTAGCCTACTTTAAACATTTATAATTCTAGATACTGTTCAGTGTTGTCAAGCTAGGTTTAGTTTCCCAGTTGTTCTAGGCAACATTTAACAGTTTTGCTTTATATGATAATCACTTGAAAACACGTTGTTCATCTTAATGTTTTTTTTTTCAGACTGAGTGAATCAAATCTTCAAGCTATTTGCGGTGACATCGAGGAACAATTTATGCAACATAGCAGAAACGGCAAGTGATGCGTCTTCGTCATCAAACGTATCCCTTTTCCACTGTTAAATTGTTCTTTTTCTGGTGATGGTTTTTCTTCTTTTCTTTTCTTTTTGCCATTTTTTCTTTTTGTTGTTACTGTTGACAAACTTTTGCACTCTAACAACTTGCCCCGTTTATAAGATTTTACAGCTTAGTTTTCATATTTATTTGTCAGGTCACGTCATTTCAGGTCAGGTTATTCTTACATGCCACTGGTATGACCATGTATTGTAAGACAGTACTACTTGTGCATGGGTCGGTTGGTCGGCGACTAGACTAGCTCCCCCACCCTCATTATGTGGGTGAAGAGGGTGGGTGGATATCCATCAGGAATAAAAAAAACCTGTAAAAGGGCGGATGAGCTCATAGGAACCAACGGCCATCCACCAACCGGGCGAGAGGACCAGCAATCCTTGTCTGTAGTTAGTTATGAATGGAACAATGAATCGCAATTAAAATTCAAATCCTTTACTTCCGGGGGCGAGAGTCCCAAGGAGTCTTAATGCTGCTGAAACCTCTGCACGTCCGGCTTTCGGACTGCATGATGGCTCAGTCTTAAATCCATGTGGAAGGGGGGTGCCTGATGAGCGTAGGAGAGAGGCTATTGAGGTGCAAGCAGACCTTAAAGAAAGTCACGTTCGACATTAAGACACTCGATACACCAAAGTGCGATGCTGATGATGCAGAAACTTTGTTGAAGACAGAGGAGCTGACTTGGAACATGAAATGAATGGAGTGAGATCTGTGGGCTGCAAGAGCACCGGCAGATGCACAAGAAGGACTCTTGATGAGGTCAACCGCTACAGCGCTGGTGAAGGCTATGAGCTGTATACAGCGTCAGCTTGGAGAAATGCCTCAAGCAGCTACTGGAGGTGTTGGAATAGCCGTCGGGAGACTGGCACAGAAACTAATAATTGGAATAGATCGTGTATCAGTGTAATCAAGGCCACCTTCCAGGGCCACCCTGCCCTGACAGCCGTTGTTGCATAATAATAATAGTAATAATACACAGTTAGCGCCAAGAAACGTCAGTTTTATGACCAACTCCAACTACGAGTTGCTAGCAATTAACACGCTGTTTCAGAAGAAGAGAGGGAACCTGTGGACACGGATGTTGCCATACAATACGACACACCAAATCGACTGTATCCTGACACGGAAGAAGTGGAGAAAGAGTGTCATCAGTTGTGAGCCATGCAGGTCCTTCTATTCTCTTGGTTTAGACCACCGAATAGTGTCGGCTACTGTATGGTTGAGTTTGAGAGTGACACGGCAGGACGTGATGAAGAAGGCGAAGTATATGTGGAATCAGTTGGCGATAGACCCGATGCTACAGGAGCGGTACACAGTGGAGATTAGAAATAAGTTCCAAGTGCTGCAGGACGATGAGGATATCTCAGTTGGTTACAAACGCTTCGTTGAAGCCACCAGCATCAGCGAGAGACAGGTACCTAACGTGCGAAGAAAGGAGCGATGTTTGGATCAAAGGGTCATTGAGGCAAGGAAAGAGGTGAGAGCTGTCTATCAGGTCTATGCGACAGACCGAAAAGGAAAGGGGCTAAGAGACGAATATCTACAAAATAAGGACAAACTTTACCGAGTCTACAAGACAATTGAACAAAAAGAGCTGACCGATAATACAGCTGCGATTGAGGAGTTACATGTCAACCAGAGAAAGCTCTGAGTTGAAAGCTCATAAACGATATCTCGGGCAGAAATGCATCCCAGTCAGCTAAGATCCAGGGACAGAGAGTGAGTTTCTGGCAGTCACTCTTTCAAAATTTACTTGGTAATCCCCCAATAATGAGCCCAGTTCTCCCCCAATAATGAGCTCAGTTGGGTGAGTACCGAAGAGCATTGGCCTCTATCAAATGCGGCAAGAGCTCTGGTGAGGATGAGGTAACCTCTTAAGTGCTCAAATAGGTTTTTGTGGATGATATCGCGCTGAACTTCATTAGTAGAGCATACGAAACCAACGAACTGCCGACATGTGGTCTAATATGAACATTGTACGGGTACTAAAATCAGGTGGTCTTTCGAAGATGGACAGTTATCGGGGTATAGGTCTAAGTTTACTACTCTTTAAGTACTATAACAGAATGCTGTTAAACCAAATGAGGCCAGTCCTCAATTCCCTACTGAGAACCTCTCAGAATTGCTCTTGCCAAGGGCGCTCAACAGTCGAACATATAGTTGCGTTGAGGAGCATACTGGAGGGTGTGAGAGAACGGAGTCTACCAGCTGTGCATATAGCGTTGCAGCTGGTTATGCAAAGACCAGAGCTAAGGTACTTATCCTGGACGGAGAGACAGCATACTTTTAGATCTTAGCTGGTGTCTTCCAGGGCGATACATTGGCCCCCTTTTTGTTTATGCAAAAATCTGGACTATGCCCTGAGGCGAGCAATCGATGGCAGGGAAGAGAAGCTGGGCTTCACACTAACTCCAAGGAGGAGTCATCAGGTCAAACGAGTCATAATTACTGACCTACACTTCGCTGATGACATCGTTCTAATCTTGGATACAGCAGAGAAGGCAAGAGAGCTGCTTTTAGCAGTGGAGATTGAGTTTGGTAAGATTGGTTTTCAATTGAACTCCTGGAAGACAAAGTTGATGGCCTTCAACACGGAGGACAAAATTTTGACCATCAGAGATATTTCTGTGCACGAGGTTATCGAAGACTTCAAGTACCTTGATGCATACATGGCATACACTGATCGGGAACTGAAGATGTGAAGGGCACTAGCTTGGAGTTCCCTACACTCGATGAAAGAGTGTGGAAGTCTAAACTTTATGACGACCTAAAGAAGCGACTCTTCATTGCAACAGTGGAGGCAGTCTTGTTATATGGAGCTGAAACGTGGACTCTCACTGCACAGCAGGAGAAGTCACTGGACGGAGTCCACACTAGAATGCTTCGAATCACCCTGAATGTCTCTCCTGGGAAGAACATATTCTAAATGTTAACCTTTACGCCGTCTTACCACGAGTTAACGTAAAGGTTCGAGAGAGAAGGATGGTGCTGGTGGGGCACTGTGCTCGTCATCCAGATATTGCAGCAAATCCACTTATACTCTGGGAACCAACCCAAGGTACAAGTAGTCGAGGGAGGAGGCGAGTCACATATGCAGAGACCCTACGGCGGGATACGGGACTAAGCAGTACAGAGGGAGCTCAGGACCCAAATACTGGATAGGAATGAGTGAAAGAAAGTGATCCAGAAGTCCCGAGATGGTGTTGGCTAAACCCACCCTCGCATCGCATCGCAGTTTTTATATCTATTATAGTTCTGCGCTTGGAACTTGACGTTTTTTTGTCTTCTCTATGTGGTCTTCTTGTTTTTGTTTTTCTTATTTTTTTCTTCCTGCTTCGTCATTAACTATTTCTTGTTTTTATAAGTTCTGCTGCTGATATGTTTCAACTTTTTCGTTAGTTTTTTCAATGTCTTTTTTAACATTGTTTTTATCAATTGTAGGTCTCCTTTTTATTCAGTACGGTCTTCATTTCTGTCTTGTTCATAGTACGTTGACCGCTTTGTAACGAAATTATTGCTCCACCTCCAGACATGAACCAAGTTTTGACAGATCTCATTCTCAACGCATGCGTAACTACCACATTAATGCCTGAAAAGCTTATCATGGAACACATAATGCTTCTAGTGGTTCTTCATGTGCATCTTGGAATGGAAGTAGGTAAGTGTTTAGTTTTGTCATCTTTAAACAGCTTTGTAGTCTTCATCAAATACTTACGTGACCTTCAGACTGCCTTCAAATATCTCACCCTTACGCTTTTTGGGACACATTCTGCTCGAAAATATGTTTAATAAAAAGTATCCTTCTCTTCAACTTTCAGCATTTTAAGCAATGTACTCACATGATATAGCTTGTTCTAATGATGACCACCTGTCCTTTGCTTGTAGAAAAATGTCGAGAATGACTTCTATACACGATCATAATAGATAAGTTATCAAGGTAACGAATATATCTGGACAAAAATATAGAAAGAACCTTGTGGGAATATATGAATGATAATATGCCTTGCAATTATAGTGGTTTGGGCTCAAAACACTATTTTTGACAACCGTTAGTAGATTTCATGGTCTGCAGACAGTTTGATATGTCTTTGTGTAATAACAGTTAGACCTTTTTCCCTCTAGGAGCGTTCTTTCTACAAAAATTAACTCAAAAATTTGACGGCTTACATCACGGTGCCAAATATGGTGAAGGCAAAGAGTGTTTCAACATGATCTTACTGTTTTGCCACCTTTATAACTTCAAGGTAATTGCTTCAGTGCAATAGTAGAAATTATCTGTAATTCGTCACAGGAAACATAAAATGAAAAGACTACTGTAACTGTCAACTGAAGTGATTCCACAGAATCACCTTGTAATTCTTGCTAGTTTTGCATGTAAGAACAATCCACAATTATTGACCTGTGTGAATTGTTATGGTGATTGGAAGTGATGATAAAGTGGTTACTCTGTAGGCAGATATGTTGATGGAGACAACATATAGTGAATGAGAGTGAAGGTACAGAGATAACTCTTTGGGCAGGTAATATGAACGGGCTCAAGTTGTGGTGAATGAGAGTGATGGCTCAATGGTAACTGTAGACAAATATGCAAATGGAGGCAGGTGAAGTGAAGGGGAGTCTCCCTTTACTTTTCGTGTTTCCTATATATTTTCCTGTTGTTCCTTGTTCACCTGCCCTCAATCACCGTATTTCCCACTGAAGTTGGCACTAGAGGTGTCTGCAGAAGGTTATGCTAGCCGTTTGTTTGACATTAATCAAAACGTAAGAGGCAAAACATGGGAGATGGCTTGAGGCCAACGTCTGACTCACACTTGTATATGATGCTTTTATACAGCTGATTGACAGTTCCTTGATCTTTGAAATCATTCGGCGGCTGGTAAATAACTTCACCGACCAGGATATCGAAATGCTGTTGCTCCTTTTGAAAAGTAGGTATCAGTTTCTTGGGTTTATACCAGTTTAATGTAGTTCTGCTGTTTAGTTTAATTAGTTTAGTAATGTGAAATGAGTGTTTAGTTACTCGAAACTATGCAGAACAAAACTCCTTTTAAAAATGTTCAAAATTGGAGTGTTTGTTTTGAATTAGTTTGGCAGAGTGAAAGACATCTTAAGTTCCTATATAGGGTCCAAGAGAAAGTTCTCAGGTAGGATCCAAGGGAAGGTTCTCAGGTAGGGTCTAAGAGAAAGTTCTCAGGTAGGATTTGAGGGAAAGTTCTCAGGTGGGATCTAAGAGAATGTTCTCAGGTAGGATTTGAGGGAAGGTTCTCAGGTAGGAACCAAGGGAAGGTTCTCAGGTAGGGTCCAAGAGAAAGTTCTCAGGTAGGATCTAAGGGAAGGTTCTCAGCTAGGGTCTAAGAGAAAGTTCTCAGGTAGGATCCAAGGGAAGGTTCTCAGGTAGGGTCTAAGAGAAAGTTCTCAGGTAGGATTTGAGGGAAAGTTCTCAGGTGGGATCTCAGGGAAATTTCTCAAGTAGGGTCTAAGCGAGTCTCTAAGAGAAAGTTCCCAGGTTATCAGCTTTTTAGATTTTTGATTTACATGTTTTGCAAATTCACGGTACTGTAATTGCATCTTTTTGTAGTAGTCATTTATGAAAGTAGTTGTTATTACTTCCTCCAAACTGTTAGTAGAGGTTTTGTAGAAACCACTTAGAAGGTTTACAACGTTTGAATAGTAACTGTTTTTCCCTTGAAAATATAACGTTCTTGAGAGTTCAAATGATTTTTTAAGGATATTATTTGGGCTGAGAGCACAATATGTTTTATGTGTTTTAAAACTATCTTGTTAACTCCAAGTTCTTAGGTAGGGTTGTAAATTAACGTTTTCAGGTAGACCGTAAAAAAAGTCTCAGGTAGGGTCTAA
Organism: Bergia puertoricense; assembly: GCA_026167885.1. NCBI lineage: Eukaryota > Metazoa > Cnidaria > Anthozoa > Zoantharia > Parazoanthidae > Bergia > Bergia puertoricense. Next base: position 11,617 of record JANSTQ010144271.1, read on the forward strand.
TGAAAAGTAGGGTTCTAAGGGACTTTCTAAGGTGGAATCTGAGGGAAGTTCTTGGGTTAAGGTTCTAAGTTAAAGTTTTCAGGTAGGTCCTAAGGGATAGTTCTTAGGTAGGGTCTAAGGAAAATTCTCAGGTAGGGTCTAAAGGAAATTTCTCAGGTATGCTTCTGAGGGAAGAAAGTTCTCGGGTGGAGTCTAAGGGAAAGTTCTCAGGTATGGTTCTAAGGGACAGTTCTCACGTAGGGTCTAAGGAAAAAGTCTGGTAGAGTCGTAGCAAAAATTGTCTAGTATGGTTCTAAGGAAATTTTCGATGGTAGGGTTTAAGGGAAATTTTTCAGGTAGTTTTTTAGCGAAAGGTTTCAGGTAGGGTTCTGAGGGAAAGTTTCTAAGGGTAAGTTCTCAGGTTGGGTCTAAGAGAAAGTTGCCTTGTAGGGTCATAGGGAAAAATTAAAACTATTCCCTTTAAAAAATTTTTGAAGCAGATTTCTTGTTTTTTAGTTGACAACCTACTGAATCACTTTAATTTTCATAGTAGAAAAGGAACTGAACACTGTCTCTAATGACTCCTGTACAGGTACTGGAGCAGAGATACGTCGGGACGATCCAGCCTCTCTAAAGGTTTGCTTACTTTCACTGCTTACAACTCATTAACTTATGTTCACTTTGATTAATCCTTCTTACAGTTCATTGACTTCCGTTTCCTTACATTTACCCTGTATACAATTCATTAAAAATGAATTCCGTTGGGTTACCTTCGTCCTGCTTACAACTCATTGACTTCTGTTGGCTTACCTTCACCCTGCTTACAACTCATTGACTTGATGGGTTACCTTCATCCTGCTTACAACTCATTGACTTGATGGGTTACCTTCA
>JANSTQ010144282.1:0-10150 GCA_026167885.1 Bergia puertoricense
CTTATAATCGGATCCTTTTTTGTTGTAGATTGGTCTATAACCGGGGGCCGGGCTTATAAAAGGGGGGCTTATATTCGGGGGAGGCTTATAAAAGGGGGGCTTATAAGCGGCAGTTTACGGTTTTCAACAAGTAACATCCATCTGCCATCAAATTTTCTGTTTCATTTCATCCATATTCAGCAAAAAGCTCAACATAGCTTTATAACTGACTGAAGCAAAACTTTAAGAATACTTATTTCATTGTTTCCAAAAAAGTTGTTCAGCTAAAATTAAATGTTGTCGATGACAAAAGTCAAAAACTTTTCACTTTTTCTACAGGCGATTTGTACACAGTCCTTGCTGTGTCGACTTCTTGTAGAACAATCAACTGAAGTAAGAGCCAGTAGAACGGTTTTCATTTGACCTTGAAACGAAACTGGCAAATAAAGTTTTGATTGATTTTTTGAACACTCAGCGAACGTGCATGCCATCTTATTGGAATTTGGAACATGTTCATTTGACGCTGTGTGTTGATTTTGATTTGTCGGACGAACAAGATTCTGTACACAGCTAACAAAGTTTGGTTTTTCAATGGACTATGAACAAACACAAACAACTACAGTTAAAGTCCTTGATAACTGGGCAAACGAGCAGTTTGATTGAAAACCAATAAAATGTTGGTGTTTTTATCTTTGCTAGAATCGGCCAATTGGCAGATGAAACAAAAGGTAACCTCAACTACTAGAGATACAATAGGTGCTTACACGACATTTGTATCCTAATGTACAAAGTGAAACATAAACTATGCCCGATTAATATTTGTAATATTTTTAATGATCATAATTCTCCTTACAATTTAAGGCAATCAGATTTCTCTGTTCCTGGGTTTAATACTATAACGTACGGCGAGCACTCGATACGCTATCTAGGCCCAAAGTTATGGGGAAATTATCCATAGTTAATAGATCAGTACAAACGTTAAATGTTTTTAAAAATTGGATTCGTAAACGTCATATACCTTTGCTGATGGATAACGGCTGCTAGGGTTGTAACCCTTCCTCATCATGATAACACAACTTTAAATTAGTTTATTAGCTATTATTATTAACAGAGTTTTAGATTATTACTAAATTAGATATTTCATATACCTTTTACTATATTATCTTCCTTAGTTTGCAATTAATGTGTCCCCTAATCAGTAAGTATTTTTTCCTGGCAATAAGGCTTTGACACTTTGATAAAGTTTATTATGATTATTATCTTTATTATTATTATTATTATTATTATGTAGTGAACAAGTTTTTTAAGGTCAAACGAAAATTGCTATTGCATATGTGACGTTTTTCTTTTCGTTTTTCTTTTTTTGCACCGTTAAGGTATGTATCGACATATTGGCCTTAAATCCAACAGTACGCGCTAACGTTTGGCTGATTATACAATACAAAACAGTACAGAAAGATACAGTACAATAAAAACAAAACAATACAATACGAAAGGATAGGATACAAAACAATACAACACAGTACAGAAAAGTACAGTACAATACAGAATACAATACAATACAATAAAAACAACACAATACAATACAATACGATACAACAATACAACACAGTACAGAGAAGTACAGTACAATACAATACAATAAAAACAACACAATACAATACAATACGATACGATACAATATAGTACAACACAACACAACACAGTACAGAAAAGTACAATACAACACAATACAGAAAAGTACAATACAACACAATACAATACGATATAACACAATACAGTACAGTACAGTACAATACAACACAATACAATACGATATAACACAGTACGGTACAGAAAAGTACAGTACAATACAATACAGAACAACACAACACAATACAATGCAATACGATACGATACAATACAATACAATACCATACAGCACAATAAATAATTACACGCTTTTTATAAGTACCAGATAATTTTGGCCGAAATTTCGTGTCATCGAGCATCAAGTTCTCGGTAAGTTTAGCTTTTTGCCAAAATTGTCAGATACACTTCATTTATTGCTCAAAGATTCCACTGTGGCTTCCTCATATTCTTTGAAACGTAGTTGGGTATAACTACTTGTTTTAAAAGTGTGTCTTTTTTGTTATTTCCATTGCTCTAATCGACTCCTTGTCAAGTAATTTGTATTTATAGTTGTGATTCCCTGAAATCTCCATTCTGTAATGGACCCACCTTGGTAACCTTTCCGATAGCGATATTGGGCTTTATATTCTCAGTTTCAGTTAATATTGAATAATTTACATATCATTGGTGGAATTCGCTACTCCGCAATAACCTAGAAGGGTCCAATAAGCCTACCAACAACTAGAAACAAAGTTTATTGCTTATTCGGCGCACTCTGCAAAGTGCATCCATGCACCTGAACTCTGGACATTTGACTAAGTAAAAAGAGTTAGTTGGATAGCGTCTCCGCCCGACAATTCCATTGTCCTCTATAGGCAGTAGACCTTTGTCTGTTATCTTGGATTGAAAGCGATGCTGGACGGGCATAACAAAGGAACCCTTATGCACCGAAATGAAAAATATAGTATATGTTGATAGCATAAAGCTGTATTGGTCAAAATCTTTGAAATATCTAACGTAAATTGCTTTAGATTTGGCGAAATGAGAACGCAATCCCTTTTTGATTGAAAGCGAGACTCGACGGGCATAGCAAAGATCGCGTGCTCGTCTTGACAAATCCAAGCCTATTCGCTACTGAATATTTCAAAGATTTTGATCATGACAACTTCACGTCTTCTACACAGGCCATATTTCTCACTATTGTGCATTAAAAACTCTTTGTTATACCCGCCCAGCCTCGCTTTCAATCCAAGATGACAGAAGTGTGACAAAGGTCTACAACAACAGCATTTTCTTAATCTTCTTATTTGTGTGTCAGGGTAGAATGACTGGAACAACAACAGAATTTCTGTGCATTCAGTCATCAAACCATAAACTCTTAAAAAAAAAATCTCCCTCCCGACAATAAAATTTTGGAAATAAGGACGCTATCCAACTGTTTTTTTACCTGGCCTTATTTCTTTAATCGTCATTTTAGACAAGTGAATAAACGAAATGAATACTAACTTTGTCTGTTTCCAGATTTACCTTTTTTTTTAAAATCAAGATTGTCCTTTATTCAGTAACCAGCTTTTCTCCACTTCATGAGACGAACAGTTTTCAAACTTACTATAGTATTAAAATATGGCCTTCTGATTTATTCTCACGTGACAGTTCTCTATAAAAAGCAGGATTTTGCTTTGGACTTCTATAAGAGACTGGACAAATAACAAACTTTTAAAAATATTCTTTCGACACACTCTCCCCCAAAAAAATTGTGCCCCGAGGTGAATTCTCAGGAGTTGTTTGCACTCTTGAGCACATACAACTAATAAAAATGACAATTAAAATTTTGGGAGGAATATTGAAGCGGGAAAATATAAAAAACCCAGGTGCATCTGGCAAACACATTAATGTCTGACACAGAGGTATTAAATGTTTCGAACTAAAACTTTCGTTTTTGGGGGGCACAAATAATTCACTTGTTTTGACTATTGGCAGTTTAAAATGCTGCATTGCCGACATTTTAGTACAGCTTACCTACAAATCATAGTAATTAAGACATTTTACATATGATTTACAAATAATTTCATATGTGCAAGCATATTTGCACATATCGATCAATTAACTCAAATTCTCACACTGTGTTTGTTTCTCTACTGAATAAATCTGAGTCTGTCTAATGGTCCAGGGTCGAAGGTTTCATGTCTAGAGTCCAGCATATAAAGTCGAGGGTTCAAATTTTCTCTTTTCCTAAAATAATAATCGTATATTGTGTTTGTATTTGTTTTTCGTGCAGCATAAATATCGGCCGACCGCTCTCTTTATACCATTAGTTAAACAGATCATCGTCTTCTTTGATGCAAGTTGAGCTGCACAGGTGAAGTCATTCTGATTGAGTTTTTAACACTTTTTTTGCACTGTGCAATGACATTTGAAGCTGTTGGCAAGCTTTCAGCTAGTGTTCGGGCACTGATCACGCCTAACTGACAGGTTGTGATGTCAGTCACGTTTTGATTTATGACCACGGGCTTTTGGGCCACGTGACCATAAAAGATTGTCCCATACGTATCTGCGTTGGAAACACAGAGAGTTCAAGGCCATGTTAAACGGCGAGAATACGTACGTAAAACTAAAAAGGGACCCGACACCTTCGTACAAGAAAGATCTGGTTGCAGCCTTCAGGAACTCAAGGATAAAGGAATCATAGACAATGGTCTGCACCGCAAGTTATATCGTACAACGGAAGCTCCCCCCAGATTTTACGGTGTGCCTAAAATCCACAAATAGGGCACTCCCCTGCGTCCGATTGTCAGTTCACATATCAGTGTGAAAAACATTTGGCGAAACCAATCAAACCAGTTGTCGGTAACAAAAAACAGCCACGTGAAGAATTTTCAACACTTCTCCCAGATTATGAGAGAATGTCACGGACGTGGACGACACGGAAGAGCTCCGCTCCTACGACCTTAGTGCCCTCTTTACCAGTGTGCCAGTAGATGAGGCTGTAAGAGTGGTTGAAAGAAAGCTGAGCAGAACACTACGCTGGGGGATCGCACGAAACTGGCACCGGCTGATATATCCAAGCTACTGACCATCTGCCTCAACTGCATGTATTTTGTGTTTGATGGGCAGTTTTACCGTCAAATTCATGGCGCAGCAATGGGATCACTAGTTTCACCTCATTCGAGGAAAGAGCCATTTCTACTGCACCAAATCCACCGGGGTGGTGGTTCAGATATGTCGATGAAACACACTGCAAGGTCGAGTTGAATCGTACTAAAGAATTCACGGAGCACCTAAATGGCTTGTATCCAAAATTCAAGTTTACCACCGACAAAGAGTCTGAGGGAGAGTTAGCTTTCTTTGATACAACACAGTCAGACAGGAGGGTGAAGGTGTACCGGAAGTCAACTCACACGGATCAGTACCTAAACTGGGAGTTTAAATCACCCTCTGGAGCACAAGCCGAGTGTGGTTCGTACATTAATCCACAGAGCCGAAACGGTTACCAGCCACCCAGAGGACGTCCAAGCGAAGAGACACCATGTTGAGGCAGCCCTCGGGGAGCGTGGGCGCTAAAGGCAGTTGAAGTCACAATGAGACCAAGAACCAGCCAAGAGAACAATGGTGGTGATACCATATGTCAAGGGGGATGTCAGAGGTACTAAGAAGGTCACTTTTCAAGCCCTATAACACTCTGAGGCAGTTGTTGTGCTCCCGCAAGGATCCTTTGAAGCCTGATGACAACTGCGGAGCAATTTATCGGGTCGCCTGCTCGGGTTCAGTGGAGGTTGACTGCGACCGCTCTTACGTTGGTGCTACAGAAAGAACTTTGAAGGCGAGAGTGGCGGAACATCTACGCCCAAGTAACACGTCGTCAGAGGTTTCGAGGCACATCCATAGGGACTGTCCCGGACACAAAGTTTGCACAGAGATCCTCGATCGCGATGACCCATGGGTCGAACGGGATATCAAAGAGGCGATCTACATCCGTATCAACACTGGGCCGGATTTGAATAAGGATGGGGGCCGGTACTTACTACCCCACGTGTGGGACAATCTTTTATGGTCACGTGGCCCAAAAGCCCGTGGTTACAAAGCACGACTGACATCGCAACCTGTCAGTTAGGCGTGATCAAGGCTCGAGCACGGGCCGAAAGCTTGCCGTTAGCTTCAAATGTTATTGCACAGTGCAAAAAAGGTGTTTAAAACTCAATCAGAAAGATCATCGTCTGGCAAGTTTCTTCGAGCTGTCAGTTTTCGTTTAACTGCGGTTACTATTATTACCGTATGTATAACGCTTCTTCTAATTATATGAAAACAATTCTGTGTGGGAGTCAAACAAACGAGAAAATTTGTTACAACAAATAACAAGTTTTTAACCACTTGTCTTGCGTTGGTTTTCTCTGTTGAACTATTTAATTAACGCGCATTTTGATGCCTGAGATACACATTGTCATCAAAAGTATTTTTTTGCCGTAGGACGGCTACATCTCTTTACCGTCATTTTGTCATTCACTGTAAACTCCCACTTCGCCAACACTTCGAGTTATTGAAATATACATATTAATTTTATGATGGAGTCAAAAAAGCAAAGTGGTTAAAGTTGAATAAATGAATGTTTCACTGGTTTTATTTTTAAAAATGTGGTCTCTGTTTTAGTGTTCGTTATCACTGAATAAACATCCAAAACACCAATTTATTGTCATTTCTTTGTTCTTTTGACATAACGGGATTCCATATTCACTGATTGAAGTTAATTATTAATTATTAATCGAGCCCTAAAACGTCTTTTCCGCCAGTGGGTGTCTTGTAACAGCTGATGGTTTTGTCACGTGTACCCCTAGTGTGGATAGACTCTGGGTAATTTTAAGTTGCGCAAAGTAGACGTAAAGAAGATTCAATTTTAATCAAAAGATTTCGTCGACTTACTCGAATTAGAATAGACGGAAGGTGGAACATTTTGGAAATTTCCTGACACAGCAAAACACAACACCACAGCACAGCACGGTACAACAAAATACGTCAAAACACAACAAAGCACTTTGATATTATTGGTTTATTATATAAAAGAGAAAATATGAACCCTAGACTTAATATTCTGGACCCTCGACATTGAACCCTCGATCCTCGACATACTAGATCCTCGACCCTCGACCTTCGACGATTAGACGGAATAATCGGGTCATTTCTTCGCTCTCAGCCACGCCTCGGGACCATGCTCTTCCTTGATAAGCCACATTTTGTCAATCACTTCACCACCCTGGAATATCAATACCTGGTATCAGACATCTGATTCAAGACCTTGTTACTGAATCCTAAAAGAGGCTCCAGATTTGTTCAAAAGCTATTATCTTATAGTAATTTTCCTCATCCTAGAACGAGATTACTCCAAATCTTAACCAACAAAACAAGCTCTGGTGGTTTTTTCTCCATTTTTCCCCTTTCTTTTCTTTATTTTGTATCTTACAAAAATGTTCCTTGTCCCAAAGGATGGATCTCAACGTTTGATTTTTTCTCCTAGTGATGAAAACTTTCCACTACATTTGACCAAAACATCACGCCCATCCCCGGGAATTTGATATTTTTAATGATTTTGGTTAAATCCCCGCCCATCCCCCTCCCCTAAAGGTTTACAATACAATAGTAGGAGCATAGAATCAATGGTACACTGAACACTCCTTTTGTTCTCACCACTTACTAAATCAAAGGTGAAGCCGCCCCTTCAAAGCAGTACGACACCAACAGATATCACACCCAACAGCTGCACGACACCATCAGATATCACACTCACCTTATCCACACTAAGCTGCTCCATGTAGATGTGTGTCTTGTTGTACACATTCATACGTGTGTAGCCGTAATCTTCAGCACGGAAAGCAGTCCATGGACCGTAATCTTTTCGGAACGGATCGTGGTGCTCTTGGCAACCCTACAACAAAGACACTCTTGGCTAAATTACATAGGATTGTCTTACAGTTCTGCAAACAGATGTCAATATTCTTTTGAAAGGCCCACGATTTTGAAAAATTAAGGATCGTGAGGAGGAGTAGAAGTCTGAGAAAGTTTTTCCAAAAGTGTATTTCTGTTATGTCATGTCATGTTAATATAATTTTACATGTTAAGTTACATTATGTTATGATATGTTACGTTGTTATATTATATTATATTATATTATATTATATTATATTATATTATATTATATTATATGACATTAAATTACATATTATACTACGAGTTTGTGAACGTTATTGGGAAATGATACCTCTAAAGTCTAGATAACGATATGAAAAGTTACATTTCGATCTTCAATAAACATCATAGAAAACAATGCATCTTATACAAGTTAAAACTGTTTTATGGGATAGTTATTTCTCAAATAATCTCTTTTATTTATATTGACGCGCTAAGTTTGAGTCGAAAACAAATTCGTAGGTCAGTTGTTTGGAACTGTTAGTCGCAGCGCGGAGAATTTACCGACAACAATGAAGATTTATGTTGTGTGGTGGAGTAATATTTTATTACAATGTCATAAAAAAAATTATAAAACTGTTTAAAATTATAGTATTTATATTTCTAGTCTTAAAACACACACAGCTGTTTATCACATATGTCAGGAACTACAAGTACCTTCACTTCATTCACTGAGCTACATAGAAATCAGAATGTAAAAAATTTAAAAATTGTGTGTACAATGTTATTACTTGTGCCATCTGAGCTTACGGTAATTTGAAAAAAGTAAAGTTTAAAAGAATGTTTCAAATAAATACCTAGCTCTTTCCATTCTGAGACATGACGAACTTCGTCCACAGCAATTCCAACAATCGCACATTTTAATAATCCGTTTTCCCTGCTTTCGAATGTTTACTATATACTTACACTTTTTGGTTGTCGCTGTAACTGATTTCGAAATTAATGGCGACACAACTAAAAAAGTAAATCGTTCGCACTGAATTTGAGATTTGAGTATTCCGAGTGTGGAACCGGGGAATCGCTGATAAACAAGTCTGAACATGCTCTGCCGTTTCATATCCGATGAGAAACGTGGTGAACAATCCCTTTTTATGCTAAATACGTTCAGCGCAGTCCTTTCTGTAAACAAGTTATCGGTGGGAAATGTATTTTAAAACAGTATAGATACATTGCTCTTTCCGTCTGGAAAGCACTGAAAAACAACTGCCGTTGTGGTTCAGTCACGTTGAAGCAAAGAAAACGTCACGTGTAGCGAATTGACCAATCAGAGCGTTATACCAGAATACCAGTATAAGGAAACGACTTTTATTAACAATGTCTACAGGCCCCGTTCTTTCATTTTCCCCCACCCCCTCCCCCAACCCCGACACGGGGCCTGATGACGATTCTAATACTGAAACTCTTAGAAAAAATCATAGGGCTTATCAGCCAACTTAATCATGTGTGGCCGCGTAAAGAGTTCATCTATTTTTCAAAAAGACAACAAAAGGCCTCTCCAAAAACGGCGCAATGTCAAAACCCGGGATTGAGTGATCTGATAAAAAAAGGCTAAGGATATAACTGTGCGGGAAAATGGCGGTAATTCTGTAAATTAAAATGTTGCACTTAAAAAACATACTCCACATCAGCGATGTGTTGCTTCTTATAACAGCTTAGAAATACAATTTCCGCATTTCTATTTCAGCACTTGCTCAGCTTTTGAATTTACAATGTAACAGTCAGTCCTATCAGCACTAGTCTCCGTGATGCATGCCAAGTTTAGTTTTATTAAACTTCACGCACATAAACGTTGACAACGCTAACACTAAAGAAACTCAATGTGTTTTTTTGCAGTGTTCATTTTGGAACAAGATAATAGTCTGTTTGTGACAAAAGTTTCCCATCTTTTCCCTCCCGTCTTTGCCATCTTTCGTTTATCCATCGTTATACCACAAACAAAGATTCCATCTTTCATTCCATCCTAGTGTGTATCCACCTAACGTGTCGCGGGAGCTCTAAAGCAATGAAAGCACGAATTTAAAACCGAAAATTATCTTATTTGGATTAAACTGATACCTGTCCACAGTCTACGAAATTTGTCCCATTGCAATGACCCATTCATGCACGTACCATGAAGAAATGAAAGTAGTAGATATTGCTACTACTCACTGCACGGCTGTGCCGGCATGGATTTCCAAATGGCTATTTGCACACGAGCCACTGCATATAAAAAACAACTGGTTGTTTTCCTAGTTTGTATGCTATAGCTTACCCCTGATCCAGTGATTATATGAACTGGCGCACAAGGGTTGGTGTACGGAGCTTCCATCGATCCATTGCACATCTAGAGGAATCACAAACAAATAAAACGTTAAATTGATATTTAGTTTTAACAGTCTTAATTTTAGGTAGCCAAGCACTTCTTGGAATATAATTGCTTCACCTTACCTGCCTATTGTATAAGGGAAACAGCCTTTCATAGGAATGCTCGTGTGCCCAAATTTCCAAGTCAACACCTAGAAATTGTGAACGAAAATAACATAAATACCTGTGGGTTACGGTTAAAGGGTAGGGTTATGGTTAAAGGGCAGGGTTACGGTTAAAGGTTAGGGTTATGGTTAAAGGG
>JANSTQ010144315.1:0-12478 GCA_026167885.1 Bergia puertoricense
TGTATAAATAAAGTGTTTTTGTGGCAATTTGTTCCTGAATTTGTTTCTATAACGAATCCGAACCTCTTCTGGTCACATATGAGACTACAAATCATAATTGTTTAACCCCAAACATGTCCAATGTGTTGTTAGTTTCTCCTTAACAGAATCCATACATTTCGAATAGACAAGTTGAGAGGATTTTGTAATTCATCTCATAAAATTTTCTATTTCTGATCAGTTCCTAAATTCTTACCACCAAACCAGTTAATATTTTGGTATCCATATGGTAGTGAGAAGATTGATGCTGAAATACTGACTGGGCTGAAAAGGTTAAAATAGTTCATGCATTATATACATGCACATCTATGGCATGCCCAGGTTACCTCCACCCTCTAAATTAAAATGAAAGAGGTGTACATAATACGTGGACAGAGATGTTAAGCCTTGGTTTAGTCTCTCAACATTCTATTGGGGGACTTAAAAGAACCCACACACTTCTTGAAAAGAGCAGGGTAATCCCAGTGTTGTGGTCTGTCACCTACATACAGCTAATTCCATCTGACTGTAGGCTGTGCTCTGAGGTCAGGCATGGACCATATAGCGGCTGCCAGAGGCACCTGTTCTTTTGGTTCAACCTCATGAGCTGGATCTTTGTAATTCAGCATCACCAAACTGCAATTTTGACAATTAGCCACACACACACACACACATACACCAACAATATTTATTTACATTCAAAAGTTACAGAAATAAAAAAAAATGGGTTTTTAGATAGCTTAGTATATAACAACAATAAATACAGCAACAGCAGACACATTTTAACAATTCATCATTGCATGTTTGTCTGTGGATGTTTATGTTTAGTTAATTCAGTGTGTGGATTATAGATATGGTCTTGTTTATCCAATAAAATATGCTGAAGAGTCTAGTGCAAAAATGACGTAAGTGACTTTGGGTTGATTCTGAGTTCTTGACAGACTTCTGTAGTTTTTGAAGTGTTCATTTATTTGGTGTCACTTTTTTCTGGTATTTTCAGTTCTAACATATAGTTAAAGCCAATATTACCACAAACTTTACCCAGGTGATCTTTATTCCCCCAAAAAAGTTCATAGCAAACTACCATTTCTCAAAATTCCCTAACAGTCACTTACTTTGTTTTTGCACTAGACCCTTCTTTTATTCAGAGAGTTGAGGTTGACTCATTTTTTGAGTCACTCTAAGATGTCATTTGGATACAAATGTTAAAATTTATGTGAAAGGCAGTTTAGTTTGAAAATTTTAAAATTATCCATTTTTCAAGCAATGTGAGGCTTCAAACTGCTACTAACTGCAATCAATAACATCAGCTTCCTCTCATTTTGTTTTCAAGAAGGCAATTGAGAAAAAAGCCATGCCACCGGGGGTCCTCAGTAAGCTCTGGATGAAAAGCAGTCGCCATCACATTTCCTTGCTTCACTGCGACAACAACCGGTTCATCACTACATTGTGTTTTTACTGTTCCAAGGACTTTCACTTTGGGACTGTTGACTGATACAACAGCAGGAGCTCGGATAAAGACACCCCAACAAGCAGGCTTATTCACATCATGACCATTACTCAGTCCATACCCATCCAGAAAGGAATCCTGGAGTTCCACTCCTGCTTCAAAACTGTTCACTTGACGACCAAAATAGTTCCGAGAAGTTGTGACATCTAGACCTCCAAGCTGTAGGAGAATGACCTGATCAGTTGAGACAGAGGGATACCAATTGAAGGGGGAAGAGGGGGTGGGATGGGGTTCATCAAAAGTTCATGAATGAAAGCTTGTTAAAATCTTTAAAACTACAGTCACTTTTTCCTATGGCTAGCTCAAGAAATGAAATGCTTAGACTTGAACTGGACCTGTGTTAGGCCTACAGACCTGATTCTCTTTGTTAATCCTGTCAATCCAAAAGGCTTTTCTAAATAAATTACTATTTAGCATCTTTTTACAATATAACACAATAACAATGAATAATAATTGACTCTCAATAACTCAAAGCCCTTGATAACTCAAAGCTTCTGTAAACTCAAACTAAAATTATACTTTCTTCAAGTCACTTTCTCAGTAAGTCACTCCCAATAAATTTGACTTGTGATAACTCAATTTTTTTTATGATTTATGGTTAAAGCTACTGGGAGTCAACCATAATCCTTGTAATTATTAGTTTAGCAACAGGAAATGAGAAATAGATCAAAAGCTATATCATATAACAGTAAAATTATTTCAATGAAATAAATATTTCCTAACAGCTCTAACAAATGTATAAGCACCTGAAGGAAAATTTAACAATACTATAGATCATATTTTATATTATGCATACAGGGCTAGGATAAAATTATGCTTTTAAAACATGTAAATGTCATATTTTTCTTTTATTCTTGGCTGTATGACTTGGTTCACTCACCTTCCGCATAAATGTAAACCAAATATTTTTTCTCATAATTTTTTCCCCCCTCCAGTTCTAAGTTTTTGGCCTAAATGTTTGTAAAACAGGAAATTAAATTGGCCTGGCCTTAACGACAAAAAGTAATTATTCCCCAATTTGCAACTTCGAATGATTTCTTCCAACTCCAAGTAATGATATAACTCGAAAAACCTCCCATCAGACACCTTGATGATATTAGGATGAACAGTTAAAAAATTCGAGTTTAAAACGATAAACAAAACTTCCTCTGTTCCAACATTTCATTGTCAACAAGCTTTGCGTGCCGACAGGAGTTGGTTTCGGCTTGACCACAAATTTACGCAACAGTGCATTTTTTCAATCAATGTTACAATTCATTCAAGAACGCACCGGTGGTATTTTGGTTGACTCGTTGTGTCCATTCTTTCCTTTTTGGCCCCTTTTTACGTGCTGTACTAAAAATATCTTGAAGTTCAAGTTGTAGCCGTTGCCAGCGCGTAAAAATCGTGGTTGCCAAGAAAGTTTAGAGCTTTCAGAGGAATGTAATTCACGCCACACTCTCGAGCTCGTGACAGAAATTGAGAAAACAAAGTTGAAGATCTATTTCACTTACTTTTGTCTGGCCTCCTGATTTTTGTCCGTCAATTTCATTTGATAACAGAATAAGTCCGGCACACGTTCCCCAAACCAAATGATCCCGATCTCTTGATTTGATCCACTCTTTCAAAACTTCTTCAAAGTTATTTGCCTTCAAAAATATGCTCATGGTGGTACTTTCGCCACCCGGCAAAATTAAACCATCCAGATCCTGCAATTGTTCTGGATCACGAATGTCTAAAATTTCCAATTCTAAAGACGCCTTATTTTTAAGCGTTTGTTGCGCTCGTAAGAGCGATGCCCGATGCTCGAAAAATGCTCCCTGGATGGCCAAAACTCCAATCCGTACAGATAGAACTTCGCCCGCCATGTTAGTTTTCCTCGGATGTTGCGTAAGCTGCGTTGCATCATGGATAGTGTGAATTTCAAGGGAGGGTGGGAGAGACAAAAGGATTGGTTATAAGCCCGTTTAATCCAAAAAACAGTTTCTAGGGTATTTAATATGGCGAAATATTACAAAATCTAAACTTATGGCCAAAACAGTTTGGTTTTTTTTCATTTTATTTCATAATAGATAAAGCACACTTTCGAGAAGATAAAATTATATTACCCCTCCTCCGTAAAAAATGATTGTCAGCCCACGTGTGCGTGAACACCAACATCAAAACTGAGATCAGTTGTGTAACAGTGTGTGACTGTTGAACAGTGGAAGTAAAAATGTCAGACTCCATGCAAGTTCAAACAAACGGTAAGAAACTAGATTCAGTAGATGTTATAAAGTGAATTTCACCATCACAGTGTATATGCAGCCTGTTCTAGTAGCTAGTGTAAGTATAGCAGTAACTTAAGTAAAACATATTCGTCAGTTTTTCACCGATGTCACGACAGACATGAGTAGAGCATGAGTCCACAAAGTTCATTCGGTGCTTTTTTAAAATGCAGACACTATCTTGATAAGCCGGAGAGGAACACTCAGAAAACTAATTATGTACTCGAATGATGTTCTGTTGGTTTCCTTGTCGTAAACTCCTTTTTAATTTCTTATATACCAAAACACCAAAAGACATTTCTTTGTCCTTCACGAATCAACCCATCAATTGGTTGTCTTGAGGAAAGATGGAGTCAATATAATATTTATATAAAAACAGTACTGTCCTTCCTGCGGTACTGGTTACCGAAAACGTATATTGTAAGCAGTTTTATGAATATATATGTATGTATCTTGTAGCAGGAGGGTTTATGTTAAAACTAAACTTTATTAAACTGACACAACTTTTTGAGGCTGAGTCATTGTCATTAGCAATTAACTTGAGTGCATGGGTGATGTAAGGTTGTCAGGATCAGAAGATGTTTCAACTTTCAGTGGTGATCATTTAAGGATTTTGTCTTACAATGCCAGCAACATCAAAATACAAAAATTTTATCTTGCACTGATGAGTGATGGTTCATAAATATCATTGTAAGCTTGGGCATGTCTACTAAATTCCTATCTGGTTATTCAAAATGTGGTTAGATTAAAAACCAGAAGTTAGGCAAAATTTTAATGAAACTTCTTTGTATAGGAATAAGGAAATATCTGGTTCTTATTTAAATAAGTTCTTGTTAAAACACTCCTGGGAAATACTGTCTGGTGTATAAACCCAAATATTTTCCTGGCCAAATCAGTCCATAAAAACCCATGTGTAGTGAAATATAAAAGGTGATTGCCTGTTAAACTAAGGCTTCAATCGGCTAAATTTCTTATACAAACAGACCAGTAAGACATGATGGGCAAGAGTGTTCTGCCATGTAGTATCTTAACAGTTGAACCCCACTGTTTCAAACTCGCGGGGGAAAGGAAAAATAGTTCGACATAACAGGGTTTCAAAATAGCTGATAGTAAATGACTGAAAAATTAAGACCAAATGAATTCAGTCTGATTTTGAAATAGTGGAGAATCCGAGTTAGCTGAGTTTGAAATAACAGGGTTCATTTGTAAGTCACTGATTGGATTATGGCCTCATAGACTACTGACAACTCAAACTAATAACAAAGTGAACTGGTAACTAAACTAAACTGCAATAGTATTCATAGAGTGTAGTACATTCATAACATTAAGGAGCTTAAGCAACCAGAATACAAACGTCAATGAAGATGGCTGTTGGATTCTTAACTTCTTGTTTTCCTTTTCTTTGTTCGTGTAGTTTATTCATTTCTTTTTTGTCCTTCGTAAAGGAATGTAAATGTAAAGAATTAGAGGCTTTATTTTTGAAGCTGCAAGAAAATTGAAATGATTTATATCTTAATGTTCACGTTCTTTACAAAACTCCAAAACTGAGCTTTTTACATTCTGTTTCCTGAAGAAAATGATGATAAAGTGCCCAGCTGTTTTCATTCCCACGTGAAGTTATTGTATTCTGTAATTAGGCCTATTGTTTTGTAACATTCTCCTTGATATTCATGTCCTCATTGCTAAAGATATTACACCATGACCTAGGACCATTTCCTAGCAAAAATTGAAAATTCAAGTTATTGACTGGACACTATCAGGTAGCATGCATGGTTTCACTACAACTTGGCAGTCTTATAAGTTGCATATAAAATCAATAATCTAATGTGTTCATAAATTGTAATAAGTAATGTATAATTATAACTTTGAACTAACATAAATTGATTATAATATAATTGGTTATAAATTAGGTTGGGAAACAGAAGTTAGCAATCTGTCATTACATCAAGCACAGCAACCTAAGCCACAACATGGCAGCTCCCTGGTTCCATTAACGGGGCACAAAACAGGTAAGTACTGGCGTACAATTGTAAATGTGCTTCTGTAAGCTTTATATTATCCTTTTCAATGTTAGGACTACTTTAATAATGAAATAATAGACTTTTCAGTCACAAACTTGGAACTAGCTTAATTTATAAGTTGTGTCAAAGTGAGAGACAGTGTGAATGTTGCTGAAATAAAAGGCCAGTCAGTGACTGATCATACCCTCCCCATATACACACAGGCCAGATGGGTTTATCACTAATAGATTATATGCTATAACTGACTTTTTAAACTGTCAAAATTTTAGATTTTTCTTAAAATGTATTCTCTTGTTACACCAACTGGTAACTTGTTCATGATTTCTGAGGGGGTAAGATACATATTTTAATATGCAATCAAACTTTGTCATATAATGCATCTCTTGTAGGAACATTCAAGGTGAAGTCCGGACTGGCACAAATGGCCAAAGGAGGCATTATCATGGATGTGACCAATGCAGATGAAGCGAAAATAGCAGAGAATGCGGGGGTAGGTTGCCACCCAGAAGTCACAACAGCTATGAAGTCTCTAAATGTAATATTAAAAGAAAGGTGGTTGTGTACTTTAATTTGAGTATCTAACAAATTATTTGTAGTTTAAGTTCAAACATATGCCCCCCCTAACTTTTAGGGGAGTATTTCATAACCAAAGCTGAAAGAGGGGGCTTTTGCTTGTGAAAAAGTATGCACATGTAGGATTTTATCAGTTAAAAGGGATCAAAAATCCTTCATTATAACTCACAAACTGATTTTATCTCAAACATCTGCAATCATTGTTAGTTTGTAAGGGGTCAAGTTAATTTGCAGCTCAAACCCATTTGTCAAGTTGTACATTTCTAATCCATATTGAATGAATTGTGTGAAATGTCAAATTTGAAAAGCATTTTATTGAAAAGCATCTGTTCATTAAAATTGTTTTGGAAAACCTTTAAAAAAAATCCATCAAAATGTTGAAGCACTTCTCAACATGCTGGAAAATACAAATTTTTATCAGATTATGACCCAACTAAACACCCTCTCCAAATACTAATTATGATTTGCTGCTTTGTACTTGGAACAACACAGACAATTATAATATTATTTATAATGAATCTTGCTTGGAATTTTTCTGGTATTACCTGTAGGGGTAAAACTTCATGATCAGATGAGAGAGGTGCTTGTATAGTCAGACTTTAATTAAATGAAGTAATTGCAGTAAATATTTTGATTGAAGATAATGACATTTGTTCAATCATATGAACAGGCCTGTGCTGTGATGGCACTTGAAAGAGTACCAGCAGACATCCGAAAGCAAGGAGGAGTAGCTCGCATGTCTGATCCCAAGGTAACTGATTCACTCTCCTCACCCACCAAAACAATTGGCTTTAACTGGCTTTTCTCCCTTAATTTCACACCCTGAAGAACTTGTAACTTACAATGTACAATCTCAGAGATCAAGTTTCAAACAAAGTTGAGTCTATAATATCTAAGCGTGGTACAATTAAACGGAATCTTTCACAGCTGAATCACTTGATTTGATATCTTTTTCTAAAAGTTACATCATTACAGTATTTTTCCAAAGAATTTTAAAGAAAACATCTTAATCCACTAAAAAGACAGTGATCAGTCACTTCTGTTAAGGATTTATGTATTTTAAAGCAATTTATTCATTTGTGTTCCAGCCCGGAACATAAAAGTTGATAACTCTAGTCCAACTTAATCACTGCCTAAAACAGACCATCCATGCCATTAACCTCTTGAAAAACTCAGATTGGTATTTAAACAGCATCTGTTTATAGATATTTTAGCCTGAAATGGTTTTTCTGTCAAGAAAATCTTGAGCATGCAAAGCTGTGAAAGAACCCTTTTAATAGTCACTGAAAAATTGAGGTTGATGAATGTTGAATATGTGTGGAAAAATGAGTTTTCAAAGACTTTCAAATATATATTGATTTTAGAGTCAGACTTGGGGGGATGGATTGGCTCACTACAGTAATCACCCCTCCCCCTCCCCTTTGGACCAGGAAAAAATATGTAATTATAATTTAACAAATCATTTTATGGCACCACATGCTGGAAAAATGAATGCAGCCTCTTTTTTCTTGGACAAATAATTGTTCTTGAGGTGGTAGTGCATGGTTAGAGGGGTCTTAGTGACTTGAAGTTGAAGTTTTACATTGTGTCCAACTCTTAAAAGTTTTCAAACTGTCTAGTATTTTTAGAAGAGGAATTTCCGTGGTGTAGATTTTGGCATTTTATTCCTAAAAGTAGGATACTTTCTTGGGAGAGCACTGGATTTATGGGAATTATGCTTGCCAAAGGAGGCAAAATATACACAGTCAGTAACAAACTTCATACTGAAATCTGACTGTTATAAACTGCTATTTGAGTATGTGTGAAATAGTTTTTGTTGTTTATTTAAAAATTAAATGTCTTTGTTTTTATCCTCTCTTTTCCTCCCAGCTTATCAAAGAGATAATGAATGCCATAACAATCCCTGTTATGGCCAAATCTCGAATTGGACATTTTGCCGAAGCTCAGATCCTTGAGGCTCTTGGTGTTGACATGATTGACGAATCAGAAGGTGAGGCAAGCATCAATTGAGTTTGTCACTCACATGATCACAAAAAGTGATTCATAAACAAATAAATTGATTGTAATTATGGGGGTTCAGATGCCACCTGGAAATCTTGAATTTTTGGAATTTTTCAGTCAAGATCAAGGATTCCTTGAAGAACAGGGTTTTTCCTTTCTTGATTTTTCAGTTTGCAGACTTGGCAAGCTCACTTGGTCTCAGTTGGATGCAAATAAATTATATGATTGCTGTTTTGTTGCTCCACCATGCTTGAGAAAAGGCTGTATATGGCAACTCTTTCCCTGTGTACAGGGCCTTTAAAGAAGCCCCATAGACCTTGAAAAACCTGGAAAAGGCCTTGAATTTTGCCATGATCAAGGGGGAGGAACCCAGATTATGCTAATTCTAAATCTGATTTGAATCATTTAAATCTGCTGTTTTACTTGTTTTCATGAAATAAAAAGCATAACTATCTAGATCCAAAAATGCCCAATTTACTGATAATTAAGGTGCTTGTCCAGAGCTTTTCATCAAGAGTAGACAGAATGTCTGAGGAAAATGGAAAAAGTCTCATAAAATTCTGTTCTTTCTTGGATGTTCCATTTTACTAATTAAAAATTGCAAATTTGCCCTTGTTTCAACTCGCAGAAGAGACAAAGCTTGAAGATTTTAGTTTTTAATGAAACAAATTCTTCAATGTGCAGTATATGTACATGTATCTCGGTTAGATTGTATACAGTAAAAACATGTATATAAGAAGCTAGTGGATTAAAATCTATACAATGTAGACTTAAATTTGGAAATAACTGGACATCATTGGCTACCATTATTTATCATTAGACCCCATAGTTATCATTAGATATCAAATTAAATAAGGAGGCAATAGTTTTTAAATAGGAGCAAATCACAGGCTCATTTGGAAAACATATGTTCTAGCTTACATGCTGGTTTTTATTGTAATAATTATAGTTTGTTGTTATCATTATTGTCAAATAATAATTTATATTAATATTTGTATTATTTTTGGTATTGGTAGTATTAACAACTGCCGATGAGTCAAACCACATTGACAAGCACAAGTTCAAAGTTCCATTTGTGTGTGGTGCAAGGGATCTGGGTGAGGCTCTGCGAAGGATTTCTGAAGGAGCTGCAATGATCAGGACCAAGGGACAAGCTGGCACAGGTATTTCGTTGTTCAGTGACAGAGCTAGTGCTAGAAACTGAAACTAATACCAAACATAATTCATTCTAGTGTTTGTTGTCGAATTTAACAAATTCAACTAATTTTGACTGAATTAAGTTTGACTGAAGTTTGACATTTGTTTGGGGCCTAAGAATGAAGTTTATAAATTTATGTCTAAGTATGTGATAATGACTGTTTGGAAAGTACTGTATAATGAGAAAAGTGGTCACAGAAGTCCTGTCAATGACCGGTCTTTATGCTGGTGACAAAAAAAGTCGGGACAGTGTGAGCACTGCATTTTATCTTTATTTTTATTTCTCTTTCCTCCTTGCATTTTGTCAGTGAAAATCCGTAAACCTGAACATTATTGCCTCCATAATTTATCAGGCCAACTTTCAAACAACTATCAACAGTGGCCGAACATCACGGATGTCTTGTACAAACTAAGGCTTACTAAGGCTTACTAGGTTTACTAAGGCTGTGCAAGAGCCGAGATCACAAACAAAGATTCACGAAACATTTTTTTTTCCAAGAGTGGGAAGACCTATTTGAAATAACTTTTTATATATTTTAAAAGACCTATTTTTACATTAAGAACCATTTAGACTTGCTACAATTTATACATTCACTATATACATACTTTTTGCATATTTATCAAATTTTTGTGTAATACTGTTGCAATTCTTACGCCAAAGACAGTAAATAATGTTGTTATTATTATTATTATTAAACTGCAGGTTTTATAAAACAATTCTCTTGCATTTTTAACTCAAATTTTAATGATCAAAACGATTTAATTAGAAAACCTTGCATAAAACACAATTGTTGACCATGTATTCATGTTACGTTATACAGTGATTTATCCTTTGGACCAACAAGAAATTCTTACGAGTACTCGTAACTGCGATCTGTATCAGTCGTTCTTAAATGAAGCCATCTACTCTGTATTTGCAGCACTTCAGACAGAATTTTTACTTCAATTATTCGTATAGTTATTTTTGTATCTTACACATGCTGTGCGGAGTAATGAAAAGCTTATGCAGTAATACCGTCAAACATCCCTGTAGTTTGGCTAAATGCGATTTCATATTTTGGTTCGCAGGAGATGTTGCAGAAGCTGTCCGCCATGCTCGTACTATTCGCAACCAGATCCGCCACGCCCAATCTCTTGACTCAGCAGAACTGTACACTTATGCCAAAGAGTTGCGGGTTCCCTGTGACTTGCTGCAGAAAGCCGTTGAACTTGGTCGGCTCCCTGTGGTAAACTTTGCTGCCGGCGGACTTGGTATGTGGCAGAGCCTGAGTCCAAATAAGAATTTAACAGTCAACAAAAGTGACGTTGGAACCGTACTCAGAAGAACTTTGTTGTAGTTTTCAAGATTGCGGTTGCTTTTTGGGCAAAACTTCGAGGTTTATTTGAGCATTTTTTTAGCCCGCGCTAGTTTATAGTTTTTTTTTGTACATTATATTTTCTGTTACAGCGTTCTTCCGCAGATTAAAAAAAGAGGGTTTCTTTTGCTATCCTATTTGCAAAAAGGAACAGAGACATAAAAAAGAAAAACAAAGTTAATCACACTAAAAGGCTTAGTCATATGTTGTAAAGTGGCAAGATATTTCGAGACTGAAGCACAAATAGAGGCTATATTGCGTATTCCAGCGCTAATTCACAGTTTGATTTTTCTGGAGTCTTCGTCAATTGGGAATGGAGACAACAACAAGAGAGATAAGCGGGAAATCATTTAAAATGTGACTTGACATACAAGTAATCCTATAGGGTCTTGATCCTCTTTTAGGTTTTTGTTTTTTAGGTGCTCTAAGTTATAATATAATTTAAGGTGATGGAGATAATGTTCGAATATTTGAGAATTTTGAAGACGGCGGCACGTCGTGGGGTCTTGCTAGTTTAAAAATCGTTTATTTCCGCCCAAACGCTCAGATTGAAAATTAAAGTTAGAACTTTTTCATTTCCTTCACCGAGAGGTATATGCAGATGGTTGTAGTTTTAATTCAAAGTTTTGAACTGGTCGTCGTCAATTTAGAAATCTACAACGCAACTCTTCCGCATACGGCTCTCACGTCATTCGCTGGCTGTTTTAAGAATATTCAGGTGTGACTAACTTAACTATTTGCCAAAAATATATAATTGGAATGTAATATTAAAACCTGTAATTATATTATATATGTTGTTATTCCGCAGCCACTCCAGCGGACGTGGCCCTCCTGATGCAGCTGGGTGTTGACGGAGTGTTCGTGGGCTCAGGAATCTTCAAGAGCTCCTGTCCTCCCAAGCGCGCTCGCGCCATGGCACAAGCCGTCACTCATTATAACAACGCCAAGAAATTAGCAGAGCTCAGCGAGGACTTAGGGGAGGCAATGTTTGGGCAACCTGTGTCCTCACTCAAGAAATGATGCATCGTACCACAGGAACACCACATTTTTATTCTGTTTTAGTAAATAGCCTCCAAACTGAAAGTTCGTTAATTCCTTTCATTTGAAGACTTTTACTTCACGAATATAGTAGGGACCTTGCGATGCTAGGACGGCAACGCCAACGGCTAGAAAGATGTCTGCAGTAATTCTATTTTTTAATATATACGTAATTCAATAAGTTTGACAATGTTAAAAAAGCATGAAACATGAAAGATATGAATCAGGAAGTTCTGCGAATCTGGAACTTGCACATAAATACATTTTTATATTTGTATTTATTAATATACGGTGGTGGTGAACAACGATGCTCAAAACTGTCAAATGATATTAAGTTTTCTTTACAGGCCTGTCTTCATATATTTCTTACTAATGAGTTGGAAAATTCTAAGGCAGTTTGTAGTAGATGATCAATTCCTTTATTCTCATTACGTTATACTGATACGTGGACAGGGACGTTAAGCCGTTGGTCTAGTCTCTTGACGTTCTATCGGGGGACTTAAAAGAACCCACACACTT